>CM035786.1:25758241-26043241 GCA_020466265.1 Siphamia tubifer | reverse complement strand
AGTTTCATGTACATGGATTGTTGTGTGAGTTCGCTAAGTAGTAAAATGTAGATCCTGCTGATACTTTACTGTGTCTCTGAAAGCAGTTTATAGGGTACTGTACGGAACAAACTGAAATATGAAATCTACAGAACTCTGGAGCTGTAGTGACAGCTGATGAAAAAGTCTTAAGTGGTAAAACAAGAGTGACAGCATCACATGCTCTGCCTGAAAGCAATGTCTGAAATTTACTCCTACATTGTTTTCCAAAGGCTATTAAAATCATATCAGTGAGCCATACTGCTGCACTGAGTGAGCCATTCTTTCATTAACATAGAAAAACACTGTGGTTTAATTTCTGTCCTCTCCTCCCCCATGGGGTAAGAAATGTTGATTCATTCACCACAAGAAATAGTCCCCAAAAAACCCCAAAGCTTGAATTGTTGCCTCTTTGATGATACAGTATTTACAGTGTGAAATGACAGGGCCTGTAATAAGGATTTAACTTCCTGCACCCTTAACTTGTGCATTTGATCCAGTAATAATATTTCCTCATGTTAGAAATCATGTCTTAACTCAGTAACTTCATTCAAATGTGTATTTCATAAATAATATGGTACACAGTATAAAGCTAATTATGGTACCACTGTGTTCTAGCGTTAACAATACCTACCTGATGGCAACTTTTTTTAAGCTACTGAGAACAGTGGACATGCTAATGACCGTTAAACATAAACTTATCCTTTGGCTTTGCACACACAGTTGGCTATATTATAGTTACACTAGTAATGTGTGAACCATGCATAGTTTAGGTAAAGAAAAAAACAGGACACTCATTTTAGGAATGTGTCTGGTCTTCAGGTTTTAGATGCTGTATAATACAGAAGGAATGAGATATACCTAAGATTTTAAATAGAAGATTTGTGTGATTTTAGATTTTAGCTGCAAATATCTGTAGCAGTTTTGCATTGGTTCTGTGTTCTCATTGTCACTAGCAATAATGGAAGGGTAATGCTGCAGCATTTACTTTGCATATATTTTCAGTGAATTTCAGTTTCAGAGCAACAATAATGCTATTAGGGATGTACATGAATAATCAATAACGCATTTAGTCAAAGTAATAACCATACACTGTATCTTTTGTTAAGAGGCGCTTATTTTTATTAGGAGTTGGAGTGGGGAGTGTTTAATGTTTGACTTTACAGACACGTAACTGTGTTAGTACGTGGTCATATTTATGCTCACATAATCTTGGATTACCTTAAAACATCAGGATTATTCCATTTAAAATGTGCCAACCATATGATGTGTGATACTTTGGTAAGATCACACACAAGCAAGTGAGATTATGAAACTGAATATTCTGAATTTATGAAATGAAAGAACAGTGTTTGACAGATATCCCTCAGACTAGTCTTACAGTTACACTTTTCTCATTACATAGTTAAACAGATCTATATGACTTGAATCGTTTGGGTTTGGGGCAGTTTGAAATTTGTTTTCATTCATGTCAAAGATTGATAAGCACCCAGGTTACAATTTAAATTGTATGTAAAACACAGAAAACTGAATATGTTACATATTCAACATTTAAATCTTAAATAGTTCATTAGCTACCCTAATAATTAAGCCAGTTAAAGACAGAAAGATAATGTTACTGTCACTGTTCTCACTGTGCATATTATCTTCTTTTTTTTAAAAAAATAAATGAATATTTATTCATTCAATACATTTCAGCTAATACCTAACAAAAGACTCATACAGTTGTGGACTGTTTTATTAACCCTTTAAACTCCCACTCAATTTCGCCTAAATGTCTTAATAAAGTAAACTGAATGCTGTTCTTGAACCATTTGGTGTTTGCTTATATTATACATGAAAATATTCAGATGAAAACTAGGATATTGGAGGCAGGTCCTGTTAAATGATGCAATAGATAAAACATTTGTGGATATTTTTTATGTATTTGGACCACATTTGGACAATTTTTTGTTTGTTTTGTATGTTTTTGTTGGACTATGAATGTGTTTGTTGGAATATGGTTCCTCTGTGGATAATTATGAGACATAAAGGTTCAGATCAGCTCTTTGACATATGTATTTTTGAACAAATGAGTGATTGTACCTGCTGTGGTTATTTTAACTGAGAGTAGTTTATATTTTTTGATGTGTGAGAATCTCCGTTGTCAAACTACATTAGGTCATGTGACATTTGGGTGGTTTGATTAACATTTTTGAGTGACTATTTCCAGCCTATATGTGGACCCTTGGAAGTTTAAAGGGTTAAATTGAATTTGTCATTAAATTTTTTAATGTTTTTCAGTGTACATACATACATACATGGAAATTTGACCAAAAAAAATAAAAATAAAATGTTGGGTTGGAAGCAAATTTTGTGAATACAAAACTTGTGTCAACCTCAAAACTGGTTGGCCATGAACACATTATATGGTCAGAAATTTTCAGAATGGTTTTGTGTTCAGTAAGATCTCAGTTTGAACTGTTGCACATCAGTTTATCGGTGAAGGAGTTAATCAGTCACACACACTCAGAGCGCTGGCTGGACACAATGAGTGGAACGCAGCCAGGTATGGAGACAATCCAGAGGGAGATTTTCAAAGCTCATTCTCCTGAAATTCACATCATTTGCAGCAGATCTGGCATGGCAAAACTCCTCGAATGTGAAAGGATTCCATCAAAATTCTTCTGTGGAGGTGAGCTCTCTGGAACGGATGAAGGAACTTGGGAAAACTATACAGAACCTCTACTTAACATTTCAAGGACAAAATGGAGAACAAATAGATAACACATGTACTTTAAGTAAATACTTACATACACATACATGGGTTGTTGTCTGTTGAGTATTTGATTTCATTGTATATCAGTATCCTTGAAGATCACAATCTGAAACATAATGCAGGATCAACTGAAACAGTAATAAGCTTGGGAATCTGGGAATTGTTAATTTAGTTTTTTCCACTCTAATTGTCTGTCAGTTTTAACTTTGCGCTCCTTCAAGTACAATATTGTACATGTCAGTTTATCACAGACTGGGAGTGTCACACTGTCGTCTGCTCTCTACTATTTGTCCCCATGTATACTGCATTTAATATAGTCAAATTAACTATAAAGCTTTTTCTGTTATATGTTTTCACACAAATAAGACAGCAAACAGTCATGGAAAAAAGGTTTTGCACACCCTTCAAACAGAACTAAATTATTGACGGTTTCAGCATGTTATGTCCTAGATGTTTTTTCTGCTGAAACATCTCATTTGGACCTCGACAGAATAGAGCGCATGCAGAAGAGAGCGTGTGGGTTTGGAGAATGGAACAATACTTGGCAGATTTCTGTGACATAATAATGATTCTTAATGCAATATATTATAAATGGGTTGTCCAAAAACTTTTTCCCACCTCTGTACAAGAGCCACTCACTCGGGTAGGGTCATAAAAATTCTAGATCCACAGTATTTTGTTGACCAAGTATAAGGATGGTAACTTCAAGTCTCCTGCAGTTTGAGACTTAAGTATTTCTATAAGTTTACTGCTGTGAAGTGGATCTAATAAACTTTGGAATAACATGTATGCAGATGAAAACACCTTTTAAATTGCAGGCTATGCCAAGTTAAAAGCAACGTTGGGAATTAAGTCACGATGATCACAGGGTCAATTCATGCTGAATTCCTTTCATTTGGCTAAGTAGATGTAAGTTGTATCAGCAATCACACTGTGACATTCATGGTATCCCATGTAGGATCACTTTTTTTCTTTTTTCTTTTGCCATAATCAAAGATGTCACTACATTTGGTCTGTGGTCCATGTGTAACAGCCTGGAATCTAAGTGTATATCTAACTTTAAATGATAAACTGAAAGCCAGTGTGTGGCTTCCTTTGTAACATAGACAAGGTCTGACTAGCTGTGGTTAAATATACGTATATTGAGCAGAGTTCTATGGGTTGATGTCCAGCAGAAGTCCAGTTGATAAATGAACGATGGTCTAGTGTATGAGTTTATTTATATAATGATTAAACTTGTCCAACCCTGGGCCATGTGTTTATGGCCAAAATTAATTCAGTGTAACACACAATAACAAATTAACCAACAATGGAAGCTTCATTCAAATAAAACCAAGTTATGATTAGAAAATAACAAATTTAAGACAGAACACAATCATATCTTTATTAGGCCTTTGCCACGGACCAAGTCCGGCACAAGGTCTATTGAGTCCGCTGTAATTGCAAAGGACACATGCCTTTAATTTTACTCTTCTTGTCTTGTTCCTCAGCTATTGGATAGTTCTTGTACTGTTGAATTAGCTTAGTGGTGCATTGGTCTTTTATTTTATGAAATTATTCATTACATACTGGTCCTAGACTTAGTTTGTGTTAGATATTGCACATTTAAGTGCTAGTTGTTTGAGTTGTGCTTTGGTTTTCAAAAATGTAGGTGACGTTCTTCTGGCTATGTGAATTTATAGCATGTGTATATTGCCAAAAGAGTCACATACCATTACCATGGCAACCCAGACACAACAGTGGCTACCAGGGCCAGCCATGTGTAAGAAAATACATTATGGGCTCTAGTTTCCTGGCACAGTGCAGGGTGTGCAAATTGGTGGACCCTGCGCTGTGAGTTTCCCACCAGCGCAGCGAACTTTGGTAGTTTGGCAGACAGCAGTTCACCAAGATGGGTGTGGCCGTGCACTTGTGGGAGGTGACCACTGATTCAGCTCGGTGCATTGACAGTTTCTTTGACTTAGAACACGCAGACAGTGTGCCAAAACCTCGCCATCTGAAACCAGGTCTAATTCTGATGCAAGGCGAACACAGCCGCTCAAGTGGTCGTTTAGCTGAGCGAGCACAGAGCGCACATGTTAACACAACCTCACAGGCAGGTTTCCAGAGTGTCAGACACATTTCAGTGCAATAAAGAACACCACCAATCACTATTCAATGTAACGATTTGATAAATATATATCTATGTTGACTGTTCCCTTGCATCTGAGAATAGATCAAATGCGTTTGGCATGTGTGAGGGAAACTTAATGTTAATTAATTACTAGCTGAAAGGAATGAGCCAACATCTCTCTCAACCAACCACAAACAGCCTCAGCATGAGACACTGAGTTAGCCTCTGTCTTTCTTTGAATATTCTAAGATGAGAGATGCCTGAGGGCTCTAGTTTCCCGGTACAGGGTTAGCAGGCTGGCAGACCCTGCGCTGTGCTAGTTTCCTGCCAGTGCAGCACATTTAAGGGCGAGGGGAGGCGCTAATGTGATTGGTGAGATCTGAATTGGCTGTGTTAAATCCATCATACGCCCTTTCTCCTCCCTCATTCCTACTTAAGCCAGTGAGAGGAAAGGGGGAGGACTTGCGCCAGTGTGTGCTGTGGGCGAAACTTGCAAAACTCATCTGGATTGGTGCGGCGCAGCTGGCAGCTTGCGCCAGGTTTGTAAAACTGGAGCCCATGATGTGCCATGATAACTGAAAAGAAAAGAAAGAAGAACTTCCACTTAAAAAAAAAAAAAGAATTACTGGCTCATATTGAATGAACATTATTTTGAATATGAATGATAAACTATCTTGGCTGTCAATGTCCTGAATGGTCTCTGTACAGCTGGTATTAATTACAATGACAGTGTCAGTGGGTGGCAATCAAGAATTTAATGCCATGGTTGACCACAGGGGACATGTTGCAACAGCACAATTCAACATTCCTCCTCAACAGCAGGAAACTGAAACTAATTTTTTAATGTTTGGCTCATTCACCCTGGCAGTTTAAAAAAAAAACAACATAATTTAATGTTTCATATTGATTGATTGCATTATCAAATCAGAAGCACAGTACAACTGCATTACTATTGTCAGAAGAAAAAGAAATATAAATTAAGATAAGCTGAGGGATATTTGTTTTTGCAGCCAGTACACATAGAAAGTTAGAAGGAAAAATCAATACAGCATGAACATCCATCATCCATGTTTCTGTACATGTCTAAACCCAAATACAAGCATAAACACAAACACAGATGGCTTAGATCTGTTTGTTAGTGATAGTCTTTGTCATTATAGTTATTTCCTTAACTCATACAGACTAAAACATACATGGATGAACAAAAATCTAATGACACCTGTTGAACCACTAATACTATGAGTAATAATAATAAATGGTATAAAATTCAGTTTGTCATCTTTTTGTGGTCATGACAAATGAGCCATTTGGATATTCAGAGGTTCGATAGTGAAAATGAAAACACCGTCATATTGTACGGCATTCATTCACCAGTAAATCCCATGGGGTTGGATCACTGACAGTGGATGGAGACACTTGATTTATGTTCAGTTAATGATAGATTTTCTCTGTTTGTGATATAATAATCCTCAACTTTGAGCATAAATGAATATCTACATAGTCAGTAAATTAAGCCTTTGTAATTTTCAGACATCTTCATATCTATACCTTAAATTATATTTACAGAGTATGTTATTGTATTTACTGAGTAACTTTTAAGTTAATACTACTTGTGACTTAGCATGATTTCTATCCTGCTTGAAATGTTGTCACACTAATGTCAAATTATTACATTATTAGAAAACCTGAATGTAAATTAATTAATTTAAGAAAATACTAAAACTTTGTTTATTAACTTAAAAAAAAAATGTCATAGCAGATTGTAACGTTAAAGCATGGAATCTATGTTATTTAACATAACAACTATCAGCAGCAGCAGCAGCAGCAGCAGCAGCAGCAGCAGCAGCAGCAGCAGCAGCAGCAGCAGCAGTGCAGCAGCAGCAGCAGCAGCAGCAGCAGCAGTGCAGCAGCAGCAGCAGCAGCAGCAGCAGCAGCAGCAGCAGCAGCAGCAGCAGCAGCAGCAGCAGCAGCAGCAGCAGCAGCAGCAGTGCAGCAGCAGCAGCAGCAGCAGCAGCAGCAGCAGCAGCAGCAGCAGCAGCAGCAGCAGCAGCAGCAGCAGCAGCAGCAGCAGCAGCAAGAGCTTTAATGCAAGAAACTGTTTACATTTTAACTATTTGACCTTTTGTTACTGGTAGAAGTCAAATCCAGAAAAAGTCATACAGGTTGGAGGGATTTCAGCACAATACACTAAAATATGTGAATACTAATGTGGAAGTTGAAAATACTACAGAGGTCGAATTGGAAAGTTACTCTCTGTCACTTCCAATGATTCACAAAAATGCTCCTCAGCATCTGGAGTCACTGCTAATGAGAAATCTGATGTTACCTTTGTGCAGCACTCCCAGGAGTCCAGGGATCCAGGACTGATCCATTTGTGCCAAAGACAAATGAGATTGTTTAACAGAGCAGGGCTGGAGGAAAGCCCTGAGAGCTTACAGACACACAGAGCTCAGGAGCAACGCAGTAATAAATATCATAGCTGTTAAATCACTGCAGGACACTTAGCCAAACACTGGGACTGAAATAAAATTCACAAGTGTGTGTGTCTGTGCACGTGCATGTATTCCTGTCTTTATGGGGACATTCATATGTTTACACAGTAACAACATGAGGACCTCTGTCACCATGGGGACCAAAATTCAGGTCCCCAGTAGTAAAGTCTAAATATCTAATAAGTGTGATGTATGCAAAATTATGCAAATAATGTGGCCCTATAAACACATTCACTGTGTTTAGAAGCATGAAGGAAATGGATGCAAAGCCAAACATGTATTTTTTTAAAGGTTTGAAGTGGTTTACTTTATTATTTATTTATTTTACCTTTTAAAATTTCTATATTTTATTTCATTAGTTTGGATTTTTTTTTAATTCAATGTATTTATTAATTAATTCTATTTTATATATTTCCCAATATATATATATATATATATATATATATGTGTGTGTGTGTGTGTGTGTGTGAGAGAGATGTGGTTTATCAAGTGCAAAAAACAATCATTATTGTCCCATTCCAAAACATAAAGCAGGATCTTGTTGTGAAATTTCTACTTTCCTAAACTGTTCCACAAATCCTAATTTCAGTTCACCTTTAAATTTCTAAATCTATGAAAACCTCAATAAACTATAAAAGCCTCAGCTAAAGGTTATAGATTATTATAACATCAGCTCTACTTTGATGCAAAACTGAAATAATACAATAGTGACTTCACGTTCTGGCAGTGACAGTAATTCACTCTGCCATGAATGTCATTTTATTTGCCAATAAAAGTGTCTGAAGCGTCCATGTGCTTGTAATTGTTCGTCAATGTACCCCAGGAACACATGAAAAAAAAAACCAAAAATCCTGATGCAGAGTGAAAGCATGTGAAAATATTTGTGTCACTGTCCAAAAGTTTGTCCATGACCAGAAATGTGTTAAACACTGTGGTTTGAGGTGAAACTGTCTTCGGAAATAAAAATGTCACAAGTATGAATTTGCGATGATTGAGGATAACTCTAAAAAGGTTAAACTCTGACAAAAGGAAACAGGCAAGAATTAAAGGTACTAGTACACAAATACTGGTACTTTTACTGAAGCTTTTAAAAAGGTACTATACCGGTACATGCAATGACAAACTTGGCACATAACGTCACATCGTAGATAGGATACAGCTGAGTGGAACAGGAGAGGAGAATGGCTGCTGCACCCAATCCTACCATCACTGTCAAACCAGGAGTAACAAGTGCAATATGGAATAATAATGATATGAAAACCTCTCAGTTTTACCACAAATGAGGAAAAGGAGAAATAATAAAAGCACAGGCACCATTTTGACAGCAAGACAAACACCCAAACCTTCATGTTGAGTTCAGGGAACAACAGGTAGGATAACTCATGAACTGTAAGATTTTTTTTCTTAAAATTCCAGGAAGCCATTACATTTTACATATTTGTCACGTCTAAAAAGACTACCCTTTTCAAATCATCTACAGTAACTCAATAGTCTAGTCGTAATAGTTCATAGTGCACATCACAGACACCTAAAAGTTAGTTTTGGTTTGTAACAATCACTCAAACATGAACAATAGTCTTTCAAAAAAAAATTATTCAGTGATGTATTGGTCACAAACTCTCACTGTCTATTTCCCTCTTGTCGTGAACTGGTGCATGGAGACATGTAGAGCCTTTCCTATTTATTTATTTCCATACCCACATCAGTTACATAAAGTTAAACAAAGAGTGAAATAAATCCAAATGTTCTGGTCGTTCCAGCCACTTTTGCTTTAAATGCTAAAGTGTCAGAATTGCTGTGATTTAATGTGAGCACCATTTTGTCGTATGTTCATTCTGAATCCAAACTACTTACTATTGTTGTGTTTTCTTGTAACGTTGTTGATTTCTCTTCTGTTGTTGTCATGCTGTCTGGCCTCATGTGTAAAAGTGCACATCTTTCTGTACATTCAACTCAGTTCAGTTCATTATTATTTGTGGAGCCCAATATCACAACAATATCACCTCATAGAGCTTCACAGAATGTGTTGACTATGAAAGTAAGCAACAAGTAAAAAGTTGATGAACCAAATGTAATTAATGTCCATCTTGCGCCTTTGGACCCTCCTTCTCCGCAATGAAAAACTCCAAAAAACCCAGTGGGGAAAAGAGGAACTGACAGGCTGTAGACGTAATGAGGACTGACAGACGTCCATCTGATGATGTAATCCAGTCTGTAAGTACATATGCCATATTTTTTCTACATTCCAGTCAGTGTGCAATCATGCAGACGTGCATGTGTCTCGCCTTTCCTCCTCCTAATTTACTACTAAATTACAATGAATATGCCCCTCTGGTCACAACTAATAACAGATAATCCTGACAAAATGCAGAAAAAAAGTCATATAAAATTAGATAGAAGTGTTGATTACCCCAAAAAAAACATTTTAATGACCTTTGTTTATTTTCACCTGGCCCATTGAAAAAAACAATAATAACTGAAAGAAAAAAAGAAATGGTGTGATATCAAAGTGAACAATGACCTATTAATGAAACTAAATACATCTGTGTTATAGCCACAGGTGGAGGTATTGTTGAGGTGGAGCAAATACTGGAAACACACAATGGGTCAAACATGTTGAATGTAGTGATCAATTACAACAAAACATATGACATCGATAAATGTCACACTCCATTTAATGCACATGGGGTGGGACACAGACTTCCACAAAGAAATGGAATTGACTTTTACTGATACCGATGTGGAAAAGCTGTAGCTAACGTTACCGTTGACCATGGACTAAGAAGATGCAGTTTGAGAAATTCAAATCATTATCTTATTACAATTAAAGCTGGTGTTTTAAAAGCCACGTAAACACCTTAATTGGAGTGGAATCAAATCAAATTGGAGTTTGAGAAGTCAGAGTAAACAAGTTAGATAATGGAATGGGAATTGAATTTCTGCGTGCATGTAAATGTCACCCAACCTTAGCTGGATTAAGAGTGGCCTGGACACGCCCCCTTCTGGAAGTGACCTTTCTATTACATTTGCTTGTGTTCAGTTATTGTTCTTCTTCTACTTCACCAACCAGAAGAATGCTAATGTGTAGTGCCACCTTGTGTCTAGGAGTGGAACAGTAATTTGCTACCTTCTTCTTCTTCTTCGTACACCTTCTACTGTTATGATGCAGGACAAGACAATTTAAAGCAAAAAAAATAAAGGTCTGTTCCCAAAGAGATACTTTTCTATGAGTGGACTGAAGACCAAGAATTACTGAGAAGACTCAGTGGATGTATTATGCAGGAAATATTTATTGCAGCAAACTCATGAGAACAGAAATTTCCCAATAAAGGGCTATGGCTCAAACTACAGGTCAAGGTAACATTTCTCCAACACGCACCTCTATTACTCTGCTGGAAGTAACACATTGTCAGTTGACCCAGGTCACCATAATACAGCATTTGTGAGACAGATTTGTGCACCCAAGAGTTTCACAGAGATGGAGTGAAAACGTTTCCTGTTCACAGAAGCATAATCATCCACTGATGATGTGCTGATACTAACTTGATGGCTCTGATACATTTGGAAATCAGATCTTTGCTGCAAATTCCATGTTAATGACAGCCTGCTCAGTCATACTGAAATTATGGAAACTGCAGGGAAATTGGATGTACTGGGTTGACATACAGATCATGCTGTACTATGGCTTTGTTTAATTTAGGCTTCACTGGAAACCATCTGACCAGTCTCCCTGTTCTTTTTGGAAAGTACCCACTCCAAGAAACCTCTGTGTTATGTGGACCTGCAACTAGACCGGTCTGGCTCCACAAAGAGGATAACTCCCATAAGTCATCTTAATCAGGTGATTATAAATCAAGTGCTTTGACACGTATGTTCTCTCTAAAATCCAACTAAAACAGCCATTGTTGCAAATATATTTGATATTCTTGTGTGTGTATGACCAGTGTAAGCCTTTAGTGGGTATGTTCACGTTATATATGAGGTCCCTGGAGACCAGAGGTGTCAGTAACAAACTACAAATTTGTCATTACCTTACTTAAGTAGAAATTTTGATTATCTATAATTTATTGGAGTAATTATTTTACAGCTGACTTTTTCATTCCCACTCCTTATATCTTCACACAATCATCTGTACTTTCTGCTCCTTACACTTTAAAAAAAATAAAAAAATCATCTCATTCCTTCTATTTAAGTTTGGTCTGTTTTCATTCTGGCTTGTCATCATTCATATAAAAAGAAAATAGACAAATAAATCACACCATCCAGATAGAGTGAATTTGACTGTGTTTGGATGTAAAGTATAAATATACAATTCTGACACCCTATTGGTTTGTCCATGACAGAAATCACTTCACACTCCCCCAAGGACAAAGGTAGTGCACTTTAGGCTTTTGTCCTAATAGCATTTTTTTCTCCTGTATTTACTTTTACACTAGTTTTGAAACCAGTACTTTTATACTTTTATTTGATTAAAAAGCTTGAGTCTATTCTTCAACTTCCATGGACGTCTATTTAAACCCTAGTATCGACACGTGTACTTGAGTAATGAATGGGAATACTTTTACAGAGGTGGAAAGTAACTAAGTAAGAGTACTTAAGTAGATTTTTTAGGTATCTACTTGAGTATTTCTTTTTCTGGCAACTTTTTTACTTTTATGTCCTGCATTTTTGCATAAATATCTCTACTTTATACTCATTACATTCTCAGAAAGACTAATTACTTTTTCCAAACAAAATAGATATGACAATATGAAAAATAAGTCACCAGAGGAAAATTCAATGGGAGGAGGGGAACTGTGACTTTATAAAAAAAATATATTAAAAAAAAGAAACAGTTGAGATAAAAAGTTGTTGAATTAAAAAAATAAATAAATTATATATATATATATATATATATATATATATATATATATATATATATATATATATATTATTCAACAACTTTTTATCTCAATTGTGAGTTTCCCCCCCATTTTTCTAAATTTCCCGCAAAACTGAGTAAAGTGACCCTACCAAACACATTATCTAAACAGTAACTCACTTTTAGCTACTTTATTTTAGATACTTTTTTCCTGGTTAAATAATATTGCGCTCATGGCAAAAAAAAAAAAGCAGTCTTATTTTTTACTTTTACTTCAGTAAAGGAGTTGAATCAGTACTTCTACTTTTTCAAGAGTATTTTTTCACACTAGTAGTTGTACTTCTACTTAAGTTCAGCATGTGAGTACTTTGACCACCTCTATACTTATGACACCTCTGCTGCAGACTGGGCCAGGTTAACCTGCACCATACACACATTTAAATAACTAGTTGTTTAGAGTCACTAAAACTACTATTGTCACTATTACTGATGTCATTCTAATTTTTTAGATTAAACTGGGAGGTTCATCAAAGTTCAGAATATGGAGTTATTTTATTTATTAACTTGGGGAGCACATCTTTTATTATATATTTCATCTAACTCTGATTTTGTATTATTGTCCTATTGACTCTTGCTATTTACTTTTTTTTTTTTTTTTTAAACCCCACAATTTAAATACAGTTCTTTTTCCAATAGATTCCATCTGGTTTTTATGTTGCTTCCCTTTCCCCTCGTGAATTGGGGTGGTAACAAAATATTCTAAAACATGATTTGGATGTCTTAAATAATCACTTCACTCATAATGTTAACAGCATTATGCTCTCAGTGTTACACATCTGCGTCTTCAGAGTCTCTAAAGCTGATCTGCAGACATCTGACACTACATTTTCTCAGCTTTTCACAATACTTACTTCAGAGATAATGCTCTTCCGACTGAGTTTTGCATCCAGGAATTTCTGGAAGCATCTTAGCGGGGAAAGGGTCTTAAACTCCCTCAGCAGCAATCTTACAGATAATGGCTTGAAAAATTCTGGATGTTGTACTGGTTATTTTTTTTTATTTTACAAACAAATCTCCTATTGCACACAATGATAGATTTTCCTGTTTTTTATAAACGGTGATAACAAAAGCAGTATTTCCACACCACAAGGTTGAAAGCAAGTGTGAAAGGAGGTGGGCGGTACTGTTCCTAATAGATCCTATCACCTTGGTCAGTGCAGGTTGATGAGGTGTGAAAACAGGCTTACGTCATTTAACTAAAGAGCAGCAGAATTTAAGATGTTACTCAGAAAAATGTCCATAAAAAAATCTGTTTTACAGTTCTGAAATATGTGTCAGAACCACGTGCATGTGTAGGAAATAATGCAGCATTGTCACAGTCCATCTCCAAGGCCACTCTGGGACCCCTTTCCTTCCTGCAACAGGCAATGTTATGAAGGATAATGCACGCAAGAGTCATGTCTGGCCCTCAGGTGGTGGGAAATAGCGCTTAAATAAGCTACATGCAACTCCATTCAGACTCTTGTCCTTGCCTGGGCAGCAAGATTATACTGTGTATCTGCTGTTCTAGTGTCTGCAAAGGGGTTATTCATATCTTTATAAAATTTAGGATCAAGTCAGGATCCAAGCTAATTGAAAACAATACAATGCATTTGATGCATCGTATTGCATGCATGTAATTTACGTAGCTGGTATTTACTGTCATTCATGCCTACAGTATCTAGTCAAGGCCATGAGTTAGTAGTCATAAATATTAGTGCAGTGCTCTACTTCATCACACATAGAACATAATATGAAAAACTGGTCATGGGATTAGACCACCAGCAGTACAGGGCTCAGGTGAAGAGCCTTATGGCCTGGTCATTGGAGCACATCACCATCTGTGCATTTAGTATGTGGAAACGCCTCATGTACACATCATATGACAGCAATGATCTGGATGCATCACATCTGGACTGTGGTTTTCATACTCACTGGAAGTTTGTCAGAAGTAAATGTATTGTGACTGCCTTCCTTTTTCTATAATGAAAGATTTTCTCTTTCCTTTCTCATATCCCTCATTGTTTCTTCCTCTATTCTCACGTGTGTATTTTAGAGCTGTTAAAATGTACATAGGACCCTGGATTATTATCATAATTAATCTGATTACAAATTTTAAGGTAATTAGCCCATGTGCAGCGGAGAAAGACTGTGAAGTCACTGGCAAAGAGAACCAACCCGAAAAAATGGAAGACTCTAAATAGGACATTGTTTTGATGGGACATTTGAGTCCCTAAACTCAGCACAGAAAAGTTGTTTCAAGTTGTTTTGTAGAAACTGTTGAAAGTGTTCAATAAAAAATTGTGTTTGCTCATGCAAAATGAAATGTGATTCATATAAATGAACAATTATTGATATTTAATTGTGATTAATTGCGATCACAACAACCCTGTGATTGATCTGACTAAAAATGTCAATAATTTGACAGTACTAATATTTTTACATGGTTACTTTAATGGAAATATGTCCAAGGTCTGTTTGTGGTGTACAATCAACAGTGTTATGGATCTTCTTTTTTAATTAATATTAAAGGCAAGTGTAAGTAATGTAGATGTGTAACTACATGTAAAATTGTATGACAAGCTTTAGTTAAACATATACAAGTTAGTATGTGACAGATGGATTTGGTTTATAGAAATACTGGGGACATCAGAGACATTTGGACATCAGATGTATGTGTGAAGGAGACAGAGGTTGTTCCACAGTTCTCTCAGTCTCCAGCTTATGTTGTATGCATTGTTGAAAAGATGTTTGTACATTCATTCATTCATTCATTCATTCATTTTCCAAATCGCTTAGTCCTTTAAACTAGAGGTCTTCAACCCCCTTCAGGGCCCACTGTCCTGCATGGTTTAGATGTCACCCTGCTCCAACACACCTGATTCAAAAGATCAGCTCATCATCAAGCTCTGTTGAACCCTGATAATGACCCACTGCTGTGAATTAGGGGTTGGAGCAAGGTAACATCTAAGAGATGTAGGGCAGTTGGCCCCGAGGACCAGGGATGAACACCTCTGCTTTAGAGGGTCTTGGATGGAGGTGAAGGCGGGGCCACCTCACCTCATCATCTTGTATACCTTGTCTGCTGTGAATCTTGACCAGTGAATACACAGACTCCACTGTCATAATAAAAGTGTCTAGCCTTCCAATATTTATGTATAGTCATATAGAAAAGTGTCATTGCTACAAGAACCATTGCCTGTTTGACTCTGACAGGACCTCTAAAACCACCTTTAAACAGACAAGTCACTAACCCTAGTATAATAAATGGGCTCATATTTTTTTTGTATTTATTCCATACATTCAACAAAATGATGACATAATGGGTTTAAGAAAATAAGACAAAGTGACACAGTAACAGATGGATGGAAAACTGAAGAGGCAGCAAGAGAAGGGATGATTATGTTGATGATTCTTGAGTGGAATGAGCAGAGAGCGGGGGAAGGGGCATCACTCATTGGGCCCAGTCTGCCAGACACATGTGGAAGTGATCATAGTGCTCCTCTGGACCAGGGAACCCCACTGGATCAATGTCACCATCTGTGTGTGTGTAAGGAGAGGGGGATTCTCAGTTAGCCCACTGTTAGCTCACTCTGTTCTCCAAATAACAACCCAGAGCGCTTACTCTAGTGGTTACATAGACAGTCGTAAAGTCACTATCTTCATGGGGACGCTTACTGTAAACACTGAGTTTAATCAGTCATAATAAATACTTGTGTTGCACTCTTCTTTTAGGGCACAAAGTCATTGAACACAGGCCTGGTCTGCATCAAAGAAAAAGACAGATTTTGTTTTTTTCCCCCTTTTTTTGCAACCGCACAGATAATTATGCTTCATCCTCTCATTTAATAAAGATGCTTTAACAAAAGGGCAGGTACTATGCAACATATGACATCAGTTTATAGGGCTGTCTGACTCTGCCCTGTGTCATGTAGTGTATTTAGATTGATTATTAACAGTCCAGCGAACCTGATTTGGAGACGGCAGAGAATGACAAGTCCATGTGCGTAATGCCAGTCAACCATAGCAGTTGACAACTTTCCCACTTCAGAGAACTGCCCTAAAATGTATGACATAATTCTAACTTTGACCCTACAATTACGGGTCAGTCCTCAAACACTCCTAAAAATGTGAGAACCAGCTAACGCTTAATAACACTGTAAAAAAAAGAACCTTGTCACTGTCACTTTTTTTGTCAGTATTAGATTATGGGCCCTTACTTTATAAGAATGCATCATCAAAATGTATTGAAATGGGTAACATAATTACCTCTGTAAGGGAGACTATGTTTTACCTCACGTTTGTCTGTCTGCCTGTCTGTTTGTCTGTCTGTCTGTCTGTCTGCCTGTCTGCCTGCCTGCCTGTCTGTCTCTCTGTCTGTCTGTCAGCAAGATGACTCTAAAGGTTATGGACATATTTTGCTGAAACTTTCAGAGATGATTGATCATGGTGTCAGGTGGGGGTTTTTTTATTCACTTCTTCTTACCTTTGGACATCAGTTGAGACACCGATAGGCTCCATGACGTCACGTTTTGACGTCATATGACATCAAGCCAATGGTATATTTGCTAAATGTATGACCTTTACCTTAAATCAGGGTTAGTGACACATTTTATCAAATCCGACAATAGACTCTGCTTTATATTATATATCAGATCAAAAATATACAATATTGTTGCTACGCGACATCGCATGACGTCATGAGTATTATAAATATTAATATTAAATTCCCATGTGGGCTTTAATCAACGAAACGTCGATGAAGCAGGGTGCCCACCTGATGACCCCAATGAAATACCTACCCTCCCTTTCACCACTCCACACCGACTGTTACCGTCAAGAGTTTCCTACTGTCCAAAGGGATTGAAACATCTAGTCCTATTAGCCTTACTAATATTAATATTGAAATGGCCTTATCACGTAAACTAAACCGAGGATTTTTTACAACATTTTTTTGAGATCCTGTAAGGGTTGTTGATCCATATACAGTAATAGCATCTCGAGCTAACACGAAAAATAATATCCTGCTTTGGATTTAACATGGGAAATCCCATTTGAACAATGTTTTATCAGTTTTCTCAGCAACCAAGCATCATAGAATGTCCTTTTTTTTTTTTTTTTTTTTTTTTAATAATATTGAGTTTCATCAAAAAATACTGAAAAATCAAGCCTTGGTGGAGGTCTGCCGTCTCTGACTGTCTTGTTTACCTTCATTTTGAGGCTACACTAGACTGTTGCCTTCTTATATCTGTAGTTTAATAACAAGAAGTGTTGATTCTTATCATCTGAGATCAAAGGATTCAGATTAAGATCACTTTATTTATCCCCAAAGGACAAGAACATTCAACACAAGACACATTCCACAGTACACACAGATCCATCAATGAACAGGACAGCTGAAGGGTCCATACATAAAGTGCTCTTAAATCTTAATTAATTCAACAAAAAACAAAAAACTAAAATAATTAATAATGAAGTAAAAGTAAATGAACTTATCTAGTTTCCTTTTAATGTGTATAAAGCAATAAAATACCCTAAAAATATCCTCAGTACTTGTTCCTTTCAGTACCATTCACCCGTACAGAGTTAGGTAAAAGTCCACTCATACATATTCCTCAAACATGGAATATGTTGTTAAAACACTGGAAACTGACTGAACTAATATCCTTGAATGTTTTTTAATCCAAACTCAAAGTGCTAGATACTAACTCAATTGTTTATCATAGTTTGACTTGTCTTGTAAATGTTGAATGTTGTGTTGAATTGTATACTGGCTCTTGGCCAGAACTTTGAAAAAGAGGTTCTTAAGCTCAATGGGATCTTTTCTTCTGGTTAAATAAAGGTTAAATATGTTTTAAAATAAATAAATCCTCACAAATAGGCTATACATAAATACATTTTTTTTCTATACAAGCATTCAAAGCTTTGCCCACATACTTTCAAATATATTATTAGTACAAGTGTTTTCAGACTATATCTTCAACCTGAATTGATATGCCAGTGGTGCCAGCTGATATAGTGCTGATATTTTCAGGTGAAAAAAATGTATGACTTTCAATGATTTGCTGTTGAAAATTACTAGTTTGAACAAAAGTTCTAAAATAAAATAACATAATTTGTCACAGGCGAGGGAAAATTAGATGTGACCATTTTGAACCATAGACCCAGCCAAACAGATTAACTTTAGTTCTGTGAAAAGAAAGAGCAATAAAACTTAACTGAACAGTGACTGGTACTGCTATTAATAATATAATACTAACATAGTGTCAAGAAAACAAATCTGTTCATTCAGATTTTCTCTTGAAAATTTAAAAGGCTAACAACTGACTTGAAAACATGCTATCATCATATGCATGCCCATTTACAAACTAAAAATCAAGCACAGCCATGTAGGTGAGAACAACAGGACATACAGTAGTTGTCCTTCAAAGCTCTCTGGTGTGTTGCAAAACTGTAATCTGACGCCACAAGTAACCAAGTCAAACAAATCCAAAACCAAAAAACCTTTCTTCTTACCCTTCATTGTGAAAAAAAAAGCCCCTGTTCATACCATCACAATTACATAGCTACATATATGTTACCCTAACCTTAACATAAAACAACTCTTAAAACTAAACTATAATGCATGACATTATGTGGATCTGCATTTGGACCCATTACGAGAGCAGAGTCCCCACAAGTGACTGGGGAAACAGTTTTATGTCCTCATAATGTAAGTAATACTTGGCTACACACACACACACACAGTAAGTATCCACATAGGAAAATGCTGTGCCCTGGCTTAGATCCATAATGACCCACAGTGACATACTCAAACCCCAGTCCACCTCCTCTCCCCGCCCCCGCTGTGGTGACGTGTGTGCTGTAGGAATCCCCTTTTGGCTGTTGTTCATGTCTTTAGCCAGCCGTTAGCTGTGGTCTGGCAGAAAGGCTCTGTGACATTTCTTCCTTGTCAGAGATGTTGCGCCATAACAAGCTGAGCAGTGGATTTACTGCCAGAGCCTCTTTGTAGGCCAGCCAGGCTAATGGAGAGGAGGCCAGGGCTGGAAAATACCATGAGTTCTGCTGGAAAAGCCTCCTTTGGACACGCCTGGGACTCTCCAGGGATCGGAGAAGCCGATGAGGGCGCCCGGCCTGGCTCACGTTATGTGATGTGTATGTGTAAAATGTGTGCCTGAAATTATGCATGTTATGAATATGTGTGTGGTTGCTGAGAGAGGATGTGAGTAAAATTAAGTACATGTCAAAGCTCCTCTCATTCTGTTTGGGCCCCGTTCCCCCTGGCAACAGTAAAAACATGCTTACCTTAAAAAAGGGGCTCAGAGTATGGCCAGGAGGATTGTGGGTGAGAGTGAAAGTACAATCGGTTTAAAGGGTCTGTACTGTAAATTCACATGCAGGCGCAGCAGTGAGCTCATGTGGAGTTGATTTGATGCTTGTCCCTCAGGAATGATGACAGGAATGGCAGCGATGAAAATGCTGAAATGATTATGGCTTATAAAGGACTGGTCATGGTCAGTCACTTAGAGCCTCAGCTGATGTGATGAGCAGCAGTGGTTAACACCCTTCAGGAGTGATGTTGTGCTCTTCCTGGCTCCTGGCATCCACCCTGTCAGCCAGCTACAGTACACTCATCCTGCTGCCGACACTATGCAAAACAAGTTCCCCTCATTAATGCTTCCTTTACTGGATGGAAAAACATTTGAAACAACTTTTAAACCAACGTAATGTTAAGACTCTGCTTTAAATTAAAGTCATAAATTAACGGATGCATGTTGGCGTCTCCTCCTGTTGTGATGCACTTAAGAGTCAGTGGCAAAGGAAAAACTGACAAACTCATAGAGTACTACAATAACTACCCATTTACTTGTAACACTTGCGGTGGATGACTCAAAATCTTCGGGCAGACAAGAGGAAAACCAACCCACCGCGTCATGTTATTTTACACTATTTGGCGTCGTAGGATCCTGATGGGATGTGTGTAATGTGTCGCTATAAGGATGTTGGTCCAGTAAGAGTTGACTCAACACCTGCTCAGTGATGATACAGAGGGTATTTTTGATTGAAAAAGGAGAAATTTAAGTATAAATTATGTAGAATTCTTAAAGGCCCAATTTTTAACATTCATTCATGCTTAGAAAAACTTTGTATTGAAGTCAAAACTGCAGATGATGTGATGTGGACCAGCTGTTTATTGGCTAGAGGCTATATAGTCTTTCAGGTGGTCTAAACTTAGTCCCTGGACATATATCTCCAACTCTTCAACATTTTTTCATCCATCTCAACATTACCCATTCCGGTGCGTTTTTTTTTTTTTTTTTTCCAAAACTGTGCCAAGCCTAGTGTTTATTGCATTTTGGAATCAAGCTCTTCAAATGTAGAACAAAAATGTACATATAAAACATTTCAAATTACAATGATAGAATATCCAACAAGTAAAATGTACTTACAGTAGCTAAAGTTTGAAGTATTTATAGACATTGTAGATGACAATGTAAAGCAAATTCAGATATAATTAATATTAAATAATAATATTAACCATTTATTAGAAAAAATATCATATATTTTGTCATCATATTTGTCGTTAGCACCATTAGCAATGAAACATTCACTATATACTAACAGTTGTGCATTTGTATGCAGTAACTTCAATGCAGCTCAGTCAACAAGAATCAAGAACCAGTACTTTTAATTTTTGTAATTTGAACTTCCATGAGCATGACATTAAAGGATGTGTGCCACATGAATAAAATCCATTTCTGAGTAAATCATAGGAAGTGTTCAAAACTATTGCTGCTGTAAATGAGCAGAAGGGAGACCATGAAGCCCTCAGTAACAAAGCCTACAACACCCACATAGATAACAGTGTATAGTCTCTGATCACAGAGGAAAAATATTAGCTTATAAATAGACTGAACTAATGTCAACAGTCTCGCTCAACAAAACACCCTTTGTACGGTAAATATAATGCAAACACACAAATCAGTTTACATGTTAATATGAAATGCTCTTCATTCTGAAATAGACACACTTGACCTGCAAGCTAGTGTGAGTGGATGGAGTGATGTTATTTTTTTATGGTATTTTGCATTGTCTTCTCTTCTGGTTACTTATTGTTTGTATTGTTATTTATTGGTGTGTGTGTGTGTGACTGCATGTTGCTGCTAGACATCTGAATTTCTCCCTTGGTAAGTTAATCAAGTTTTATCTATCCATGCCTGCTTGCCTGTATGTCCATGTAAAATCACAGACTGGCACAACATCCCAGCTATGTACTTTTCATAAGCTCTCAGGGACACAGACACAGTGTCCTGTATTTTTCGCTGGTTCATCATGTTTTATTCTGGCTGTTTTTGATGAGTCCCTGTCATCAGATGATCCGTGTCCTGTGTTAACTTTACATGGATTATGTTGGGACATGAACTGTTCATGGAGCTCAAGGATAAGACATGTCTGCGTGTGTTTGAGTGTCCACATGTGTGTGTCTGTGTGTTATTTGGTGTGTATATATACGGCCTCCCTCAGGTCCACAGGATGGAGGACCGTCGGCCTCTACAGTCTACAGGAAACAGTTGAGTATCCACCATCACGCATGGAAGCAAGAGGAGGAGCAACAATGAAAGGTCAAGGTTAAGGGTCAGAGTTCAGAGGTTTATACAAAGATGGAAGTGTACCCAGGCACAGATGTGTTCTAGACAGGCAGCACATGACAGCTGGTTCCAGGTCATAGTAACAATAGTAGGCCATCATTTCACCATCAGTCTCACCTAAATAAGAAACCCAATAAAATATCAACACAGGAACTCAGATGCTATAACTGCAATAGTCCTGGTCATACCCAGTACTTTTGTCCAGCTTTGAAAACTAAGCACTCAATTCTTTGTTCTGAACATAGGCTGGCAACGGCACAGGCAGGTAATAAGTCAGGGCAGTGCTTAATTTGTAAATCATAAAATACCAGAATAATATATATATATATATATATATATATATATATATATATATATATATATATATATATATATATATATATATATATATATATATATATATATATATTTATTAATTTATTATTCATGAGAGGTGGTGGAACACAGGGGGTCAAAATGATGAGGTCCCGGCTCATGTCACGTATGGATCCGGCTCAAATTAACCCCTGGGTCAGGGCTTATGACACCAGTGCTCATTAATGGCCACTGTGCAGAAGTAGTGTTGGACTTATTTCAAAACCATAGTTTTGTCTAGTCTTCTTCTACCTGAGTGTTGATCCATAGATAAACCCCCCTTCATCTGTATTCATGGAGCATTTGTACCTGACAGCTGACATTTATTTAACTGCTAGGGGCCAACTTTGTGGCGTTGGCAGCAGAATTCCCTTATCCAGTTATTTGGAATAATATTCCTACTGTTCCAGATCTTATTGTGCAGTGTCAGAATGCAAAGCATGAGGTGTCAGAGTCCACAGTAATGTCCGCCCTTGATTTGGAAAAATAATGTCATATACTTACCAGAGCCCAAATTGCCAAAAGAGTGTTAGAGGAAGTGCCTGAGCTAGAGGCTCAACCTGGCAAGACAAGGAAGTCTAAGGCCTAAAAGAGAAGGAATATATTTGCTGGGGCACAAAGGGGGAAAGAGGAGCACCTTAGTCCTGTAGAGTGCTGCGTCCCTGCAGATATCGGGGCTCTGGAGAAACAGGACCCCCCACTAAAGCCCTGGTTTGATAGGGTTTCACAGCAGGGAGTCAGTAAAATCAATTGCTTGGAAGAAGAATGGTATATAATTAAAAATAGCCTTTACCAAATTAAAGATGAGAATGTAGCCCTGGCCTTACTGTACCAGAGAAGCTTAGAGTGCAAGTGATGGAGCTTGGTTTCTCCGTTCCTTGGTCAGGCCACGCGGCATTTTACAAGACATTAAGGATTGGCAGCCGATTTGTTTGGCCAGATATGTATTCTCAGGTCTCCAAATGTTTTAAGAGCCATTTATTACTGGCTTTTTCTTTTAAGTATATTCACTCAGGCACTTTCTTTATTTGCCCTAATAGCACACAGCATTTTGTATAACATGTTTGCACAGCAATTGGTTTTAAAAGTATTATTTTTTTTTAAATATTCCTCCAGGCAGAGTGACTGGGTGCTGATTGGTCTATGGAAAGGGAATATAAAATGAGACTAAACCTGTGTCCTATGTTTGTAGTGGATTTGTTTTGGTGTTTGTATGTGTTAGTGTATTTTAAAGTGTTTTAGTGAAGGTTTTAAATGTGTCCCGGTCCAGCAAGTAAAAGAGTCCTGAGAGAAATGATGGCCTTATGACGGTTGTGGACCAGACCAAGGAAGGGGAAGAACTGGTGCTTGGGGAACTGTTATTTATTTATTTATTTTTTGTTTCAGGGGTTTGTATATTTAATGGATGTTTAGTTTAGATAATTTAGACGACATCGTATGGGGTTTTATATAGTTCATGGTTGTGGGTTAGTGTAGAGGTTTTTAAATGTATAGATATTTAGATGGATGGCCTTTCTCTTTTTACAGTGGTTTTATTCTGTCAAGCTGAACCATATATAAGGCACCTGGAAAACCATTGTTGGTGAGCTGGATGCAAACCGCTACTGGGGAAGACACAGACTCCAACTGCCTGTGCACCTTGAGTGATGCATGTTAACTTTTGGAAAGGGAAAAAAAATATATTAACCCCCCCCCCCCCACACACACACACACACACACAAAATAAAAAATAAAACCCACAAGTGTGGACCACCCCATCTCCTGTGTTCTATATCTCACTTGACTCCAACCGCTAAATGGCAAAGCGACTTTACAGATGTTAATCAAATTGGTCATATAACAAAAATGTCTTTAGAGTATGGCTGAATAGCTGCATATGTTGTCTTTTTTTCACTACTTATTGGTTGTGGTTTTGGGGGATGTTAGAGTCTAAGTTAACAGTGGGTGCACCGTGGAAATGTCACTACTTCATTGCAAGAGAGAGAAATTATACATGAAGTTTCTAGATGTCTGTGATAAGATGCCTTTTTTTTCCCCTTTTGACTCATTATTGTTGATGGCTAAGAACAGAACAATGAGGCAACAGTTCACATGAAAACATGGATTGGTATTGATGTGTTTCAACAGTTCAAGCTTCTGGTGATGTTTTAAAAATGTAGAGGATGTATTTTCTTGGTGTTTTTTTGGTTCTTAGTACCAGCGTATCATCCTTATAAACACTATAACCTACCCATCTATATCTATTTCTTTATAACTAGTGTAGCGTCTTATGATAACTATGTTTGTCTTGCGGTATTTACATGAATACACAAGAATTAAATGTACTGAAATGACATTCACAGGCACTGGCGCTAAATGCAATACAACATTTTCTGGATGTGTACCTTTGTATGTAAAGCTGGGATTGAAATTATTTTTTTTTTTTTTTACAATAATTATGGAAGTAAATGGAGGTCCACCCTGGTGGTAGCAAGATTATCCAGCAACTTTTCACTATTACCTTCAACTTTGTTTCCACCACAACATTATGAGGATTATTGATGATGTTGGCACGTAACTAAGGAAATAGAAATGTGGAATCAATGTTTTTTTTCTCTCAAAACTTCCAAAATAGTGAGGAAAAAAAATAAATAAAGCGAAACTACTGGCAGTGTGACTTTTTTTGTTGTGTTCAAAGAGTCTAGATATTTGCAATAAGTTCTTTTTCAAGAGTGGTATTCAAAGTCTCATTCTAATTAGACAGAAAACACATTATCTTTGGAATGTATTAATGGTTGTGTGAGGAAGCATTAATCCTAGTAACAGCAGAGACAGTACAGATGCACTGGCAGCAGTTCCTCGTTAGTCTCAATATAGTTTATTGTGTAGTCTTTGGTCCTGACACTTTTCAGAGATCAAACAGTACAAAACGGGTACAGATAAATATAAGAACTTGTATTTTTAACATATGTTTTCCACAAAGGCTGAGGTCCCTCATGATCCACAACCAACCTAAATGTGATTTATACATTTCTTTTGGTCTCCAGAGGAAAACAAGCGTGTCTCTGTCCTTATATTTTTAGATTTAGTAGATGTCAGAGGGCAGTTTTCCCTCTCTGGGTGATCTCTGTATCAAGAAAATTTATATTTGCCAAAAAAAATCTCTCTGGCATGCTTACTGTGCTTTGTTCAACCTGGGATGTCTCAAAATGACATGCAATAATCTCCCTGAAACACTCCTCATGTGGAATGTGCTTTCTGTGTGTAGTTTGGATCTCTGTTAGACAACATGATGTAGAATGTCACAGCAGTGCCAGAAATAAGATGTTGAGAAGGAAACCAGTTTGTGAAAGTTAGCTGCACATGCAATCCTTGTTATGAGGGTAGTCTGTACCAGGATGGCAGGATCCAAGAAACAGCTTTCATCTTTTCATCAGTACAAACGCATGTGGAATTTATTGCCATCTGTACTAGAAACACAATATTTAGACAATAATTCAGATCTTGGTGTACTGAGATTGGACTGAAAATGACCAGGAAAATACACACCATGTTCTCAGTAAGAATAAATGTCCGTGTTGGTACAAACTGCTAATACGCCACTAAAACAACAAATCACCAAAGAGCATCTCATTTACCATTTTTCATGACTATTTTTCATTACTGCCTGGAGGTCCATGAACTGGTGTTTATAGGCACTGAAACTTCAGGTTTTTGAAACTGGGTCCCAAGACCAGATACATTTGAAAACACCAGTGTTACACCTTTGTCTGTGTGACCTTTCTAAAACAATAACGTACGTCTACCTTTTACCCTGGAAACACGACGCCACTTTACAACAACAATGGTGGATGACAGACTAATGTCAGCGCTACAACAACTATTGAACTTATTGAATATAGTGAAATTAAATCTTCAGCTACTCTTTCATTACAATGGCTCATTTGGTAGAGCAGGTCGCTCAATGATTGAGGGGTTGCCGGTTCGTGTCCTGTCTCTGGCTGTCCACATGTCAAAGTGTCCTTGGGCAAGAAACTGAACTGAAGTAGCTCCCAGTAGGGTTACTGGTGTACGAGTGTGTGTGTGTGTGTGTGTGTGTGTGTGTGTGTGTGTGTGTGTGGGTGAATGTTAGGAGTTGTAAAGGGCTTTGGGCACCCACTGGTGTATAAAATACGCGATATAAGTACAGTCCATTTATTAGCATTAACAAACAGCCATAGCTAACAATACTCACTACATGCTCATGTACTCTGTGGAGAGGGGAAACCTGTAAGTAATATTGGATCAGACCCCATAGAACCAAGTCAGCTTAATGTGCATACTCCATGTATTCTATTCAATATCACATACAGGCCTATGATTTGTACGAAATTGTTTTCATTTATTTATTTTAGTGGTTTCGTGTGGATGCAGATATATCTTGAAATGACAAAAAAACAGATCGGCTAGGAAAAGATGTGGTTTTGTGTGGGCATGGCCTAAATGTACCATCTACCGACCAATCACATCCACTAGAAGATCTAATGGACCTCGCTGTGTAGATAAGAAAATAAAAGGTTTTTCAAAAGGAAAAAAGTTCACAGTGCACGGAGTATGTGGTGAGCAGCGCTGTGAGAAAAGGAAAAAGTTACAGGCTGTTAAAACCTTTTGGCTTTACACTGTAAAATGATAAAAACTATAGTCTTACAATAGAACATGATTAAAATGTTTGACTTATTGTAAAATATAAGAGAATTGTGACTGTTTTATGCTGTGAATGCATTTGTTCTTAAACAATAGACCATAGTACCATATAAATACATGACTGTAACACAAATAATTATAAATACGGTAAAACTTTACATTATGGATTACTAACATACTAACATACTAACATAGCTTTCTTTTTTTAAAACATAGTCCAGTATTTCATTAGAAATTGAAATGAAGCTGTATGCAACAGCAAAGCTTAGCCTACTAACAGGTTGTTGTTGTTGTTGTTGTTTTTTTTTAAATGCAACAAAATTCTTCATTTCCAGATCATGTAACCCTACACTCGGCAATTGACGAGGCTTGACTTCCTCCTAAAGGCGTCTTCTGTATCTGGAAAGGTACTGATACATCGTAGGATGATGACCACCTTTGTGAGACCACTTACTGTAGCATCATGATGATCAACACAACACTAAACAAATAAAACTTGTTGTTATTTGTTGTTCTTTTCTGCAGCTTGAGTGTATTATTCACAGCAACTCCACACTTTAGGATGAATAGGGTTTATATTTCTGAGTGAAGGCACCTCCTTCCTCTAAAAGACTGTTCTCCATGTGCATCTTCCAAGTCAGATGAAAGTCATTTCTTTGCGTATTTAGGCTTCTTTTTTTCTCCAGCTGATGTCTGCATTTCACTTAGAATGAGCAGCTGATTAGGGAGATCATGTCATGCATGCTAATGTCATCATGTTACTTCCATCCCTGCAGGGCATCTATGACGAAGCCTCCACTCTTTTGGAAAAGTTTGTTTCACATTTTACGCAAGTGTTTTTAGGAAGTTGTATAGATTGTTATGCACACATATGATAGATTTTATTTTTATATATTTTTTTTAAATTCTGACACTCATCAAATATAAAATGCATCTACAATAGTACACATAGAGAAGTGAAGACAAGGTTCACTCTAGTCTATGAATAGAGTGTTTACACCAGCATAAATACCCTCTTCTACTTTACCATAATATAATAGGCACATAGTTTCTTCTCTATTGTAGAGAAACACTTTACCATACAGTATCTTTTCATTCAAAGATTATCATAGTCCAGTCTATATATCATCACCTACTGCTCTTTATTCTCAGAATATATAGATTACCAATCTCCCCCCCACACCCCACCCGCAAAAAAAGAAAAGGGAGAGAGGGGTATTGTTTTTTATTTTTTTTGTTTGTAAACAGCTTTACCCCAAAACAAATTTCCTTGAGATTTTCAGGAAAGGTGCAAGGAATAGAATAGATCCCATTCAATGTTGATGAATGTAGGTCAGTCACTAAAAATGTGTTTTTGCAATGATAAGAGATAGGGAAAATCAGGCAAAACATATGCAAGGGGGACAGAGGGGCACCATTTGTTGACGATCTTTTCATTTTAAGAAGGCGTTTGCAAGCTTTTAGCTCTGGAACATTGTCTGTTCACACATTTTTGATCAAATCAGAATCAGAAAAAAAGAAATGACCAGTCAAAATGCTTTTTCCTATAATAGGAAAAATATTTAGACACAGTTAATTACTTGTGCTTACCTTGTTTGTATAACACTACAATTTATATCTGATAAAGATTTGACTGCGACTCCAGTTAAGTGGTCTGCCCTCTGCTTTTTTTTTTTCAAATCAAAATGCAGTACATATATCTCTGTCACACACACACACACACACACACACACACACATATATATATATATATATATATATATATATATATATATATATATATATATATATACTATAGATTGTCATTATACAATGTAATAAAAACCAAACTGATGACCTTAGATTTGAGACCACTTCACGCTGTCCAGATCTCAGTGTTTGTGTGTCGTCTGTGTTGACAGGCCATGTGACTCCAGACAGTCTGACTACTGAATGGGTCTATCGGTCTGTAACAGCGACCACTCAGCCCAGTGGAGGGTCAGGATCTCACAGATGTTATCACACTAATAAGAAAGACAGGAAGGGGGGGCAGGTCAGGTGTGTGTGCCTTTTATTTACAACACACGTGCTTACCATCCATAAAATTCATTACAAAGTCAACATTTAATGTTTCTACATGTGCGTGTCAGAATCTGCTATCACTGTCGATTACTGTAGCTTTTGTTGAGGTTGATGTTATTTCAGTTTCTGTTTTAGTCATAGATGAACAGTCTGATATATTATCACCCTATAAAGTTCAGTCTTTTGAGACCAACTCCTGGGGGAAATGTCCATCTATTAAGTTGTTAAATGATCCAGTATGTTCACCAGCTTCAGGGAGAGAAAGCACGTTTGAGGTATTGAGCATGTTAACAGGCATCTCCACTGTAGTGACCACTCAAAAAGAATTTAACATGTGTAACTAGCAAATGACTGAACACTTTGTACTTTTTTTTTAACTTAATTATGATTACTTTTAATTTTAATAAAACATCTCTCAAATTATTCACAGACCAAAATGAATGGAGTCATGTTCAGTGGCATTTTTATCTTACTTCTTAGCTGTCTTAACTCCGATACAGACACACACATTTTAAGAGTGCCTATTGTCATCAGGTCTGGGATTACACCACCATCCTAGCCATATTGGCTAAAGATGCCTTTTTCACTTTTATTGATTACAGTTGAACAATTTGTTTTGTGAACAACATAAAAGAAAACTATTATATTAATTATAGGGGAAGAAAAGTGGGGATTTGTATAGAGATGCTGATGATGATGATGATGTCACTTCTACATAGTATGTTGCTTCAAATGTATTTTTCACAGATATTACCTCACAAAACATGTTCTTAGGCAAAACTAAATAAAACTACATGTAATAAGACAAAAGTGGTTGTGTTGATCTTATTAGGGCATTAACAGTAATGTCGACACATTGACTTAAAGAGTCGACAAATCGTATGTTATTCTTTCTCTCCCTATTGCGTGGCACATAAACACAGACCAGTCAGACCTAAACCAGAGTAGACATGGCTGCTGCAGGTAAAACAGGAGGTGGTGGGTCTGACAAAACAAAAGAGAGTGACAGACACACATCTTATGTGTGGAAATACTTACAGACGGTTCAGCCGTTGGTCCAGACAAAATCCTATATGTTCACGCTACTGATGTTGTGCAGTTAAACCAAACAGAAAACTCCTTGCTAACATTAGCCTTTGTTTTGTTGGGGTTAAAATACTGATGCTTGTGTCTTGTCAGTGGACATTGTTATGTCTATAATACAAATTACTCATTGCTGGACAGACGTGTGTCCATGTTGTTCCTCCAATGACAGTGTGATGACATCATCATGACCCGTCAACTCGACTTTGACTTTATTGACGCATAAGTTGACTTGAAAAAAACTGAAGTCGTTAATGCCATAGATCTTATACACAAATGGTCAAAGATCAATTTCACTGCCACTTCATAATGTCTACGGCCATTATTCAACATACAAGCCCTATGTAAAATAGTCTGTAAATAAAAGCATGTTTCTAACTGGAAATGATTTACTGGAAGTCAAATTACTAAGAATTTTTATTTCACAAAAACTTCAAATGCATTTCTCCAAACTGTCAGTTAACATGTCTGTCTGAGCCTGGACAGATGTGGATGAAAGCTGACAGACGTTAGTTACAGAATGTTTAGGAACCTTAAACTGGACCAGAACCAACTTTAATAAATATCTTAACAGTTAAATTGTGCATAAAAAGTCTTGTATTTCACAAATCCTGTATCACATTTTCAAATGGAAGTAAACTATTGGCATAAGTTAGGCATTGAATTTCAATGGCAGACTTTCACATTGTTTGAGAAAGTGAAGATAACTTAGCTAAAGACCCACAGACTGGGTGGCATATTTCAATATACCCTGATGTGTTCTGGCAAATGCTAAACTCTACATTTTTGACTTCAGGACCGTACATACCATTACTGGCTGTCTGTCCAGCAAACCTCACATTTAAATGGCAAATCATCTGGTCAGTCAATCAATTGTTTTTCTCCGTCTGCATACTTCCCTCTATATTGGAAAATTGTTGGAAAAATCTTTCTGTGTGTTTTATCAAGGGCGCTGGACTGAACAAACAAACCAGACAAATCAAACCAAAAGCTATGTGAAGCTTAGGAGCCAATGTGAAAAAACATTTGACAGTTTCACTGTGGAGATCCAGCCTCAAATTACAGCTCCCCTCACTACCTGAAAAGATCCAAACCTGAGCTGGACACTGGGAACAGTTGACGGTTAAATTGTTATTGGTATTTTCCAATAAAAAGTTGGAGCCCAATCCAAAACCAAGCTATTATTTGTTAAATTTATCTTCCCCTAATCCTGGCCCATCGACTCCTGTCAGGTCTGGGCAGAAATGTCCCCTTTCTTCTCAGGCAGCCTGGTATTTGCCCTGAGGCTGCTCCCACTCTCCTTCCGTCTTGACTTGGACCAGGTCTGCAGTTGGTTGGGTTCTACCGCCTCTTCCAAGCCTCTAAGCCAAATATTTTCCCCTCCACAGGTTTCCACTGACAGGCTGTGGGAACCAGCAACTCTACTCTAGTGTCTGTGTGCTCCACACTCTTAGTGTGCAACAGTATTTCAGAGGACACATACACTATATTTTACACCATATTATATTTGTCCATATTTTATCCATTCTTGTGGGATGCAGATCAACTTTTTATGGAGAACACAATGAAGAATCCTCCACTCTGTCTATCATTTGCATGGTTTTCCTTTGGTTTGTCTGCAGTTTAGGTGCTGTGGTTGTGTTGGGTCATGAAGTTGTGCGGTCAGGGCCCCTCCCCTAAGAAAACTTGGTGTTATTTTCTTTAAAAAAGCTGTATAGTTTTTAACTGTTCGAGCACCCACCAGGTCAGTGGCAAGTCATTTAAAACCCAGTTTAGGTTGAAGATGGAACAAAGTGTTAACTTGGTCCAGTCAGAAATGTTCTCAAACCCATCAGCTTGGAACAAAGCAACTTTATGCATCTTTCCAATAGCAGCAACTCACTGTAATCCTGTTAAAACTGCTGCCTTAAAATATCAACAAGGATAATGATTGTGAGTTATGTGCTACAGCTGCATTTCAGTGTTTATGAAATGGCAAACAGTCTTTTTCTGTGACTCAGTAGTATTGCCAAATCAGCAGATTACACAGAATGTTAAAATACTTTAAACAAAAGCACAATAAATGATTAACACTGTAGATTATTATTGGCTTAGTGGAGAAACAACTGATGCTAATGCTGTGTTTTGCAGTAACAGGTGAGCTAAAGTCAATACCACCCACTGTCATCTGGCTTGAGATGGGAGTCATTACCTCCGCCAAAGAAGTTATGTTTTTGCCGGCGTTTTTCTGTTTGTCTGTCTTTGTTCAAAATAACTCGAAAACATATGGATGGATTTTGATGAAATTTTCAGGATATGTTGGAAATGTGAACAGGAAGAAATGATTTCATTTTGGTGGTGATCCAGGGTTGGGCGGGGGGTCTACCTTGGTGGAGGTCTGCGTTCTCAGAGTGCTTTTCTAGTTCTAATTGCTACCCTCTAAACCAATTTAATTGTGTCCCAGGTTGTTTCTTTTTTTTGTCTGGACTTGGATTGAGGGTTAGATTTGAGCTGGAATAGTTTAAGTTCTGCCACAAGTTTAATAAACATTCATGTTATACTTAAATTAACCCATGGAAGTTTTACTTCAGGGTAATTTCAGTTTATTAATTATGGAGAAAATACCACACTATGATGCCCTCAAACTCAAATGACACTGAACACCTTCTATTCACAGTAGCAGTGTCAACATGATGGAAGCAGATGTCAAAATGTTGCTTAGCTCAGTGAATGGAAAGTTTACGAGTTAATGAGGAAAAAAAACACACACAGATGGAACCATTAATAGGAACACTGTTCTGTGTAATTTCTGTGGTGAGGATTTTCTGAACCTGAAATATCACCTCAATAGAAAACAGCAGGCATTTAGCTCGGAGGTCAGACCTGATGATAACATTACACAGAACAACACACCTTGTCATCCACACTCCTATAGACTGAGAAAATCCACCTGAAAGATTAACCAACTCAATCAACAAGGAGATTGCAAAGGGATGTGGGTCAGTTTCAAGTGTGAAGAAAAAGTGCTAACAGGTTATTGAGGCTTTACAGAAACAGACACGGCGCCTTTAAAGTTTATCTTCAGCTATTTATTAATTCACTTTTGTGCTAATATCTGTTTAGATTTAGGTGTAAAATACACCTAATCATGCACCTTCCTCAATTGCACTGAATCCCCTTAAAAGGCAGAAAAAATTATGAATCCATTTTCCACTCTTCCAAACAAAAGCAATATGTGACGCATTAAAACGGGAAAATGCATCAATTTCTCCCAAAGGCTTTGCAAGAACAAAATATCCATGAATTCCCACAATGAACAACACAGTCACAAAATATGGCTAGTGAGTATGGCCCAACAAATATGTAGCCCTTTGTATCTTTGTGCTTTTGCATTATGAACCAGTATATGTCACAATAGTCTCATAAAGGTTAGCTATATAGGTTGGCGTGCTACTATCTGATGTTTTTTTGTGCTGCTTACAATTGTTGACTTATGTAATTCCTTCATGTTTGTATTGTACTAGGGGCTGTCATGTCAATATCAGTGCTGTCGTGCATTGTTGCCAAGTCTTGAAGTTGTCTCCACCCTAATATTAACCTGTTGGCACTGGGGAAGGTTTATTATCTTACCAATATGTATATATAAATATGTCTGCAGGGCTTAATAGGCTGGGATCCTTGACATCAAACTCTAAATATATTCTCCTGTTATAATGAACCATCAATCATAAGGTGTTTGATGGGGTTTAAAGTTCTGTAGAACAGGTTTTATTTTGGAAGACTTATTTGTTTTTGGTAACTTCCAGGTATGGGTATGATGATGGTTTTATAAGAATAATGGTTGCAATAACCTGGGCACCAAGAAAATTTTTGAGGGAATTTCAAGACAATGGTTGCATTTAGGAAATCTGTAGCTGTACATACTTCATACATACATACACACACACAGACACACAGACACACACACACACACACACACACACACACTGATACATACATACATACATACATACATACATACATACATACATACATACATACATACATACATACATACATACATACATACATACATACTATTCATACTCTGTACTACCTACTCAGCAATCACACAGTATGCAAAGTGTTTCCACTGTAGTGTACTACATGCTAACCCACAATGCATTGTGCTCCTATCTGACCAAAGAATCAACAGGGTGAATCAACAGCTTGATGGGGTTTTGAGTCCCCAACTGAGCCTACAAGGCAGCTATGTCTGGAAGGCACTCCCCGCCCCCCAGTGGCTCTAGCCAATCACAGCACTTGAGGTAGATTTTTGTATTTTTCCCTGAGGAGGACTCAGCAATTGTACAGTTCAGCCAAGGTGAGTTGTCTGTACCTTGATAGTTATTTAGCTGTAACCTGTGTAATGTTGTGAAATGTTGCAAACTGTGTGTAAATGTGAATGTTGCAATTCTCATATAGGCTATGTATGGTTAACTGAATAAGCAGATATGCTAATGAGCTAATTAGCTTTTTACTGTTGAGGAGGTTTAGCATAGGAATCAGACTGCTTTTGTATTTGCTGTTAAAATAGCTGTTTAAGCTGCATGCTGTTTGAATAAAGCTATGTTTACTTGGAAGGTACCATTAGCTAAACCAAATATTAAGCATGTATTAGCTATTAGGTAATTATCAGTCTGTAAGCTGGCAGTTGGTTGAATTTAGAGAAAGAAACCATTGGAAATGACTCTGTGTTATTCCTCTACTTCACCAATCTGTAGTGTATTTCCAGCGCATGGCATGCCTCATACGATGTGATGGCATTTCCATGAAACAGCACGTCTCCTTCAGAGGGTCTCTCTAGACAATGGAAATGCAAGCTGTCCAGAACAGACCCGTACCATATCGTACCCAACCAGACCTGACCTGTACTGTACTGCATAGTGGAAACATGGATTATGTTTGTATTTCACACTGTTGCTGCTGTAGAGGAGCAGAATGTAAACAATGGGAAACATAGACTTCTACATAGAAATCAGTATAGGGTTTTATCAAAGATGAAAGTACTGTTAAAAATTTCACATTAGCTCACAAATTTATGCACACTTGCTCATGAAATAGAAATACATTTGTTCTACCCTTTGTTCTGAAATTACTGTGATTTGTAATCAAATGTGATTACTGATTTCTATTAATAGGACGAAAAAGAGGAATCTGTCTGAAAAACCAAATTATTCCAACTTTATGTGCAGCGGTGTATTATGAACCTTACATTTATTAATTGTTAATTAAAGTTGGTTACAAGCACTTGTAAGAACATGTAAGGAACTGTCAGGAATGAAATGATAAACAATTTGCTAATGATGCTTTGACAATGCTGTGAAATTGTATTGATTATTTATGACTTTAATATTAAGCAAACATTTTCCAAAGCCAGGGGCCTGCTGCCAAAATGTAGTGTCTGAGTTCAAATGTACATTAAATATGAGCTATATGAAGTGTAATTACTCCCAATAATACATGTAATTATTATTCAACTTTTGACTGTTGTATAGAACACAGGAATCATGTGTAAAAGTGTGTGACGAGGTGAGGTGGTGGCAGCTGCCTGAGGGAAAAGAACAACCTGTGTTCAGCTCTTCCTCCATCTCTCTCCCTTTCAGGTACAGTACAAGTCATGTTTGTGGTTTCGTGCATTTCGACGTTTGTAATACCTACACAAGTAATTGTTCCTGACACAGGCAGACAGATCATTGGCAGTTCTCCCACATTTTTGCCTTTGTAGTTAGCTGCCGCTCTTATACCTGTATTTTTTTCACCAGGGACAAAATAATTGTCATGGCATCTTAAAGGGATTGGCATGTTCTTCCAACTCAGGTTTCTCCCTCAGGTGGAAATAGCTGCCAGATGACTTACTTCAAATGTTTTTTTTTTGTTTTTTTAATCCAAGAAAATTTCCCAATACAAATAAATGCCCATAAAAATCAGTATTATGCTCAGTGACGTGTGTATTATTAATTTGTTCCTCTGTTGATGTACAGAAAGGTAAGACAGCAGCTCTAAAAGGGCACATGCTATAGCGAGTTCAAGACCCTCTGGAGTTAAAACCACAAACAAACAAATAATAATCACTTTGAAATTCTGTACAGGCAAAGATCAGTCCAAAATGTGTGTATGCATTTGAGAAGACGCCTTGGTTGATTGAATATTAATTTCATAATTTCAACTTTGACCTTGTGTACCAAATTTTTGTACATCCAAAGCAATGTGAGACTTACATAACAGAGCTAACATGATGTTGGAAAGAGGCCACTAATGCTGTAATGTTATCATAAGACAGCAATGGCATAAAAATATAATTAGAAGTTGTTTCTGTTATATCAGCACCATGGTTAGTCTGTGATACTTGGTTACTGTTGAAAATCTGCTCATTTACCACTTAAGGCTAATACAGTAGCCAAATTGTCATGATTTACTAGCTTAGTAAACTATCCCGTGTCTTGTGGAAAAAAATATTTTTTGCCTGAATTATTGGTCTAGTGACAGTTCATTTGTATACCAAGATTGTAGGGCAGGCTTAGCACAATGATGGACACGATTGAAGATGTGCAGTCTATACAGTCGGATAAGCAGCATGTAAACAGACCCAGTTGGATATTTTTCCGCCACTGTTACCGATGTGTTAACGTTAAGTAGCCTAGCCTATAGGATGTTAAAACAACCAGATAGATGGTAGTTTAAACTTGTTTTCTGTATACGTCACATTGTTCGTTGCACTGATTGGTCATAGCACTAGCCTATTATGTGCAGAATAAAAGACAGCCGTTGATCCCACCTGTATGCTTAAGGTCAGTCTTTGGATCATCTCCAGACTATGAATTCATATCATATTTGGGCTTGCCAGGCTAATTATTTCCCATTTAAGTAAGAATAAAGAACGTTATGACGTAATAGCAAAGGATGTGGTGGATAGTTTGGACACTAAAGCTTCACACTGCATTTCTTCTCCTGTGAAACCCAAATAGAAATGCTATTTTTATTCATGGCCATCTCAAAGTTTCTTATGCTTAATGTTCTGTACTGTATATATGTAATCTAGACTATATTTACACTTTAAATACTTGTTTCCCTGTTTCCTTTGGCAGTTCATTCTTTACACATCCTTACATGTCATGTGGGGTTCTACAAGGGTCACGTTTAGGTCTACTTATTTTCTGTTTACACATGCTCACATGCAGTGCTTCATTTGTAGTGGGAGGTCCTGAACATAGAGGGAAGGTGGATTTGGTGACTCTAAAGGGTGGGTGGAGGACAGTCTAAAACACTTAATACAAAAAAGCTTAATGTAGAAAAACTGATCATACATCAACAAATGCATTTAATAAATTCTGTCTGTCTGTCTCTCTCACTCGCTCTGTCTCAAATACAAAGTGTCAATATGGAGTGAATGACTGGACTGAAGGGGATGTGTTTTATTTACAGAAAAACAATGCTTAATGTGGACAGCATCCAAAACGTTGGGGTTTTCATTTAGATTTTTGCAGAAGTGAAAGTAGACATGATTACAGATGTCCACATGACATTTGGTGATAATTGATCACAGTTTATGAACAGTATGCTAAGTTAAGCTTTGTTTTTAACATTGTTTCCCTTTTTACATCTGTTTCCTTTCAAATGTTCCTTAAAATGCATCTGAACACAAGACAAATAATAATCCTCCCCCCATTTAGACTATTTATTTTTTCATAGAAGATCCAATGAAATAGGTTCCAGGTTCCATCTCTGGAACAGCCAGATCCAGCTTAAATTAAGTCCTGCCTTCATGGTGAAGAATCACCCAAACAGCACTTTTAAGACAGTTTTAGTCTCTGTTTTTCACAGTAAAACATCTGCAAAAATACATTAAAGCCATGTATTGTTATTTCATGTCCTGTAATAACACAGTAAAGTGTTCTTAATGTGCGACAAGAATGTTCAAAGAAAGTTCAACTGCTGCTATTATTATTATTATTATTATTGCCTCTACGGCAAAGGGATGCGACACCTACCCATTTCCAGCCTGGCCGAGGAGTACAAGTGCGCCAAGGTCCGACTGGAGATGATGCTACTGGATTGGAGCGATGCATTTGTAGCCCAAGCGGCACCCATCCTGGCCACCGGAAGGAAGTGGACCCCGCTGTTTGCAACTGAACAGGCAAAGGCAGCGCTCAGACACAGGGACATCGTGGGTCGAGTTCAGGAAGGGAGGAGTGGTCTTGGTCTCAGGGCCAGTCCACCGGCCTGGAGCAAGGCCAATCCATCTGAGAGATGCAAGCTGGTAGTCCAGGAGGTACGCCGGGAAGAGGAAGCAGGAAGGCGCGCGCAAGCTGTGGCGCAGGCAAGACAGGGGCAGTGGATGGCATGGGAAGGAGTGGAGAAGAGGAAGATCTCCTGGAAAGACTTGTGGGAGATGGAGGCATTCAGGGTGAGCTTCACCATCAGGGCTGCCTATGATGTGCTGCCCTCTCCCGCAAATCTAAGCCAGTGGTATGGTGAAGACCCCATTTGCCCCCTATGTCCATGTCCAGCAACACTGAAGCACATCTTAGTGGGATGCAAGACCAGCCTCACCCAAGGCAGATACACCTGGCGGCACAACCAGGTGCTGAAGTGTCTTGCAGCTTTGCTGGATAATCAACGCACAAGCGTGAATGCCCTACCTCCCGCACCATCCCGCTGGCAACCAACACCGTTTGTTCGAGAGGGACAAGCCAGCCTCACCACCATAAGAGCTGACACCGGGCAGCTGGGCAGAGCACGGGACTGGAAGTTTCTGGCAGACCTGGACAAGAAACTCTGCTTCCCAACAGAGATTGTATCCACCAACCTGCGACCAGACCTTGTTCTGTGGTCACCCTCGCTAAAGCTCGTCTACATCATAGAGCTCACTGTGCCCTGGGAGGGTACAGTGGAGGAAGCGTACGAGCGGAAGAAGCTGAGGTATGCTGACCTCGCTGCAGAGGCTCGACAACAAGGCTGGAAAGCGATGGTATGCCCAGTGGAAGTAGGCTGTAGAGGGTTTGTAGCCACCTCAACATCCAGGCTACTCAGAGAGTTGGGAGTACGAGGGAAGGCCCACAGGCAGGCAGTCAAGGACCTCTCTAGGGCTGCTGAGAAGGGGAGCCAGTGGCTGTGGATTAAAAGAAAGGATCCAACCTGGGCCTTCAAGTGAGCTGATGGCATCTAGGGAGTGAACCTGGGACGCTGGGATTCACTGCTGAACCCTCTGGAGGTGTCGTGGGTTAATCAGCGAAACATCAGTGAAAGAGGGCACCCACTTGAAAACCCGAAGGATTCCTTCACTCACTTGAACTCCACATAATCTCATCGGTGCCTTTGGTATAAATCTATTGAGGGATATCAACACCTAGTCCTATACAACAGATCTTATTATTATTATTATTATTAGTAGTAGTAGTAGTAGTAGTAGTATTACAGAATATCAAGATACAAAAACTGGCTTTAATTGTTCAGTTTCTCTGGGCAATTAGCATATATGTGAAACATTTCAATTATTTTGTTGGATGTGCTGGTATTTCCTTTCTTTTTTTTGTCTTCCTTCACTTTTTATATTGCTTTACTGTTAGAATGTTTTATTTCCATTTATCTCAAATTGTGTACATATTGGAAAAGATTTGATATTATTCTTTTATTTGTTGTGTTGACCACATCATATTTTCAGATGACATTTAAAGCAGCATTTAAATAATATTTATTTATAATAGGTGCATTTTCTTTGTCCACATAGTTATTTATGTATTTAAAAAATATATATACTTGATGTTTGGTGTTCCATATGAATCTGATAATCGGACTCCTGTTGTCTACAAAGTGGAACTTATTTAGAGCAGGATAAATATGATATGCTTCTGTGTTCTCGTGATTCTCTGTGAGAGATATGTTTTCTCTGTGACCCCATTCCCATGTAGCCCTGCAGACTGGAGGGAGGGGGAAGCACAGCAATGGACACATCACACTGACTCCTGACTGTAATTACACTATACATAACTCAGTCAGATAACTATATACAGTGTACGTTGTGTAAGATAAATCGTTGAATAGTAAAACACTCTGCCATCTTTTGGTCAGTTGAAGTGGACAATAACACTTTTTATTATGGTGCCATGAAATTGAAAGACCTGCTTCCTTTAATTAACGAAGCATTGAATCCTCAGACAGTAGCTGTTACATATTCCTAAATAGACTGTGGATTTCTAAATGTCCTGGTTTATTTTGGTATGTAATCCAATAACACCTATACAGTATTTAGACTGTCTCTCAGTTTTTGCATCTTAGTTGCTGACATAGTCTTTACACCAATTAAAAATGATTAATTACAAAAATATATCCACTATCAAACTATATATTAGCCTTAGAAGGACATTACTAACCAATGTAGTCTTTCAATGACTTTGCACTACATACAGAAATCCCATCTCTCCCTCCAGCTATGATCTGTGTCTGCCTCCAAACCCTAATTCTTGTTTGTTTGTTTTTCCCAACCCAGAATCACTTCAAAAAATCCCATCACGGTTTACTACGTATACTGTGTCTACAATGTCTGCTGTCTGAGTATGTTTTATTGTATGTATTATTGTATTGCATTCTGTTTCTGTATTCCATAGAATCCTTATTTGGCACCTGTGGTGGGCAGCCTGCTACTGCAGCTCTACTGCTGTAGTAGCCAACAATTTCCTGTAAGGAATCAATAAAATATCTATCAATTATCAAAAACGGCATGCAGTAGAACATTATAATGGAATACAATCCAGAACAACTTTAATTTAAGTTTAATCAGCTGTAGCAGCTGTATTTTTGTTGCATCATATGTAAGTGTACTTCTGTGTATTTATATATAGAGGAAACATGTAACAAATGAACGTCCTATTCTTCTCTCAAACAGATGTCTTTGAAGTCCATCAGCTCAATTTCCTTATGTGAATCATTAAACTTAGATCTACTCCAATTTAAATCTGTTAATGTGTTCCAACTCCAACACTTTGGTTTGATTGTATAAAGTGTGTTATAAAGTGAGCATGCCACATTTCATCTTAAATTACCCTTAATTACTGGCATTTGAATGTTCAATTCATAAAAACTGCACATTTCCAATACTTTTAACAAGTTCTTTCCCATGTTAAGTAACTAGTTCGCCTGTCTCCATCATTCTTCATTCATTCATCTAGTTCTGATGCGTTTATCAAATAGTTACTGGGAAGGTAGAGGTAGCACAAGTAATATAACCACCGTTAGTACTGTTAGTAATAGTATTACCAGGTATATTAGTTATGTGTATCCCTCACATAAACCTAACCCTCTGAATCAATATAATTACCCCGTGCCCTGAAGGGGAGAGGGGTAATGTTTTTTCAGTCAGTTTGTTTGTTGGTCTGTCTGTCTGTTTGTTTGTTTGTTTGTTCGTAAGAAGGTTTATGTAAAAACTACTGGACCAATTTCCATGACATTTTCAGGAAAGGTGTGAAGTGGTCTAGAATAGATGTCATTACATTTTGGTGACTGTAGGTCAAAGGTCAAGGTCACAGTTACCAAAAATATGTTTTCTCAATGATAAGAGATAGGGCAAAACAGGTAATATGTGTGCAAGGAGCGCGGGGTTTGTTGTGTCTGGCACCACTTGTTCCATTAAAATTGACAGGTACAAAACTGAAATCAAAAGAACAAAACATAACATAAAAATGCATAGTGTGACGTCCCAGCACCAAAGTCATATAAACAGGAAATTATTAGCGACAATAGTTACAGCAACTTATTTAATGCAACTTGATACTCTGTAAAGTATTAAAATCATTTAAAATTTGCTCATAGTTCTGTCCCTTCAGAAAGTTTGTGTTGGAGTTGGTTTTGGGTCCATGTATATTTTGGTATTTGGATTTTCCGTTTATGAATGGGAAATAAAAAACAAAAAAAATTAGTTTATTTGACTTTTGTTTTGAGGCACAAAACCAACAATTGAACATTTTCCTTTCATTTAATTTTTTTTATTTCACTTTACAAAAAGAAATGTAAAGTCAACAGAAATGAAAAAAATGGACCAAAAACAAGCATTGTTCATATTCTTTCACCGGAAGCTACCATCCAGACTGTACTCTGAAATTGTTTTAGAAAAGGCGAAATATGGCCTGTCGTTGTCAGAAATCTCTGCACGTGTTCCAGTGGTGGGAGAGGATTTTCAGCTCGAAATGTGCGAAAATTCTGCACTGAAAACAGAGTAAAATTGAGGGGGGGTTCCTAATTTTACCTGAAGAACATCTGGAGTTGGAGGCAGCAAAAGCCATAACCAAGGTATGAAAACTCGCCTTTTTTTTTTTTATATGTGTTCATATGCACAAATCAGTTTCCTTAAAACCATATACGAGAATATGAATAATGTTGTTTTTGGTCTGGTTTTTTCATTATTATTCTTTTGACTTTGAATTTCTTTTTGTAAAGTGAAGTAAAAAAAAAAATGAAAATGATGTATGTTTTAGATATTTCCTTCCTCCATCACGTCTGATTCTGCAGCTCATCATCCAGCTCTGCAGAAGCCTGATAATGACTTAATGGCCTCCAGGTGTACTGGAAGAGGGAAAAATCTAAAACATGCAGGGTACTGGACCTCAAGGACCAGGAACCCCCACCTCTGCTTTAATCAGAATTAAACAGGAATAAAATCTCCCATGTAAACAGGTCAATTGTTTTGCAATGGGGGAAACCAGAGGAAAATCTGTAAACAGACTACACTTTCTATTAAAGTCTAAAATATCAACAGGTTTAAAGTATAAATAACATTATCTTTGCTCCTCTGTTCCCTTTATTCATGGTTTTAGTCACGCTGAACACAACTTGTTTGCATAGCCTTGTTACAATGACCAACCACACTGAAGGAAGAAATGCAAGAATGCTGGTACCAAGACCAAGCAGAGTAAAGTTGAGGTCCAATCATCAATGGAAAGGCAGTGTATGAGTGGATTTAAGACATTAAGCTTGTGTGTTTTAACTTGAGGCAGAGTAGATCTTTACACCTACTTGTACTGTATAAACAATTTATCACCCACTCCTAACATTTTGCATCAGTTGACGAATTCAATAGAAAATATAAGGGTAACGCTCACTAGAATCATTTCTAAGCTGTTAATAGCAAATTTGTTGGACAGAAGTCAAAGCACTGTGATTGTCATCATAAAAATAGCTGTTATAATCAGATCCACCTGTCATCCTCTTCCTGGTAGTCACTCCAGCAAAGCACATCCTTTAATTTTCCTAAACATACCTGTAGCCCATACACACACACACACACACACACACACACACACACACACACACACACACACACACACACAGGTTTCCATGTCTTATGAGGACTGACTTTGTAGTCAAGTAGCGAATAGTAGCGGTAGTGAATGTAAAGACCTCTTTAAAAAAATAACATTAAAAAATGAAATTTTAAAAAATGACAATTGAATTCGATAAAAATGTTTGAAAACTATTACTAATAATGAATAAAAAAAATAAATTAAATACATAAAAATAAAGAATTTAAAAAAGGAAACACATCTTCAAACCTTTCAAAAATACATCTTTCATTTTGCACATGTTTCCCCCATGCTCTGATGACTTGTGGAAAAAACTAATGTGGTTATAGGGCCACATAATTTCTATTTTACTAGTAGGGACCTTTATTTATATTTAACCCTCATAGTGTTAGAGGTCACCATGGTGTAACTGTGTAAACATAATGTCCCTATCCACACAGTTTATACACATTTGAAAAAAAAAGAAATAATCATTAAAAAAAATACAATTAAATAAAAAAAATTAATTAAGGGATAAATACAAGAATAACAATTTGAAAAACTAAATGATAATAATTAAAACTAAATCAATAAATAATGATAAAAAAAAAACATAAAAATAAATATTTTTTAAAAAAGTAAACACATCTTTAAACCTTTGAAAAATACATGTTTCGCTTTGCACCTGTTTCCCCCATGCTTTATGGGGACTTCCAGAAAAGAAAAAAAAAAGTTATGGGGCACATCATTTCTATTTTACTAGTGGGGAACATTATTTATATTTAACCCTCGTGGGGACCTGAATTTTTGTCCCCATGGTGTCAGAGGTCCTCATGACATGACTGTGTAAACATATTAATGTCCCCATAAAGATAGGAATATAAGCACACACACACACTCTGCTGTAGATATGGCTTCATCTCAGACTGGTAGTGTCTGGGACTGTTAATCCTCGAAGCCCCCTTTGAAAACTGGGACAGAGATGAAGAGACAGAGACAACTAACAAAGTGCTGTAACTAAATTCCATCAAATCTGGGAAAATACCTACAAATCCATCTCACCCAGACAGAGACAGAGAGGGGGAGAAGAGTTTTGAGGAAAGAGGACCGCTATAGAGAAAAAAAAAGAGAAGCGTCAGCGTCATCTCTGCCCACTCCTCCTTTTTCTGTCTGGAGGGTAAAATGAGGGGAGCATCTGAATCACAACCCCTCTTTAATAAACCACCTCCTGTTTGTCTCATGGTGTCAGTGACTGTCTGAAGGAAAGACATCAGCTTGGTTCAATTTAAGTAGTTTTCAGTCTTTTATATAGTGTTTCATTAGTATTGATTTTTATGTTAGTTTTAGTTATGTTTATGTGGGTTTTGAGGAGAGTAGTTTCAGTTCATTTTAGTTTGGACTGTTGCTACTGAGGTCAACTTTTAAGGTCTTTTTGGAGTAAAAGTCTGTGAATCTTAGGAGAAAAATACATAAGCGACTAAAAAAATAAATGTTTTAGATAATTATTCTACGGCCCTCTAGAACATTGCAACAGCGGGCGGATTTTATTTTATTTTTTTCGATAACAACCCGCTGTGCCATTAACGCCCGCTGCCCATGGCAACGAGTTTTGTCACTTCAGATTCACGGCACCGTATCACTCCGCAGGTAGTTCGGTCACTTTGAAAGTAAACATTCGCTACGTTGTAATGGCTATTTTATCCAAACTGTTATAGCAGTAGTAGTAATAAACTGTAATAACCCGTAGAATAAGCGGGATAATGCTCGTGAATATCGATAAATATTTCCCTTTGGGGTGTTGTTCGGCCTCGTTGGGAAATATTTCTCTGATAGTAAAGCGTGTGCAATACGTTACCCCTGGCTAGTAACCTGCTCTGAGGGGACAGCTGAGTTATGTTTTGTCTGTTGGCAACATAATTGAAGAAGTTATGGACGGATTTGGCTGAAATTGTCAGGAAATGTCACAAGGAACAAGTGATAAAAGTTTGGTGGTGATCAGTGGAGTCACACGTTTGCCTTTTTTGGGGGGGAGGGTGTTAATGTGCCTTGGTGGAGTCTGCACGCTCAGTGTTTTTCTACTTATGTTTGTGGTGATTTTTAGAAGATGAAAATAGGTGCCTGTTGTGAAATCTGATTTACAAAGCCTTTAAGCTATCCTTTAAAGTTGTATGATGTACTGTTGACTATAAAGTTGGAATAAAATATAATTTTTTTTACGTTTTATTAAATATTTGTGACAGTGATTTGTTCTTAGTACGTAATCATTGAACCTAGTCAACAGTGATGATAAGTGTGAATACAAATAAAAAGAGGAATTTCCAGCTTTATGAGCAACAGTGTCAGTTTTATTAAAGTTATTGGTTTAGTAACTATTGTAGAGATTTTTCTCAATTCTGTGTATTTATGTATATTTATTTTTTTTCCTCATCTTTTGTCTTCTCACTTTCCATCGGTCAGTTTCAAAGTCATTTTAGTAACTATAGTAGGGGTGTAAAATTATGGCATTAAGATCAATTAATTAGTCATATCTAGCACATTGTTTTTTAATCACTTGAATCTAATTTTTAATCTCTAACTTTACTGTTTCTGTATGCGAGTTGCCTTTTTGATGTGCTAATTTAAAGCACTGACTGATGGGTCAGTTTTATGTATTTTACATTATATCTTTATTTTATTGCTCAGAAAAGTGTTCTTACTGTATTAACTTAGAGAACTTTATAGGGACCTGATGTTTTATTTTATTTTTATTTTCTAATTATTTGGAGATTGACAAAAAAGCATGGCAATATTCCCCCTGGTGGTGGAAACTAAAGGTTACAGGCAGCACTTGGGACTAGTCTTAAGTACAGTGGAATATAAAGGCTAGGGTTTTTGGACTTTTTAAAACCTCTCTTTTTTATATATCAATCTTTTGATGTGCCACAATAATGTAAATAATTTTAAAAAATTATTCAAGTTGCAAACTTTTCTTAGCAATTTTTAGGTGAGATTAAAAAACTAGATTATTTATATTAGTTAATTATAGGTCATAATTAATTACTCTCTACATTATTTTAACCTCTTGACAACTCAAAATTACACTACAATGTGCAACAATTAAGTTTTGTTTTCAACAAACACCACAAAAAAGTCCAATTACCAAAATCGATTCACAAACAACACATATTCAATGAGCTGCATTGTTGCTTTATACATGTCCAGTACTGAGTGACCAATGTATTCATTACTACAAAGATGCATACTGTTGTTTTTAGCTAATACAACAAAAACTACGCACTCTTACTGGAGGAAATACTCAGATGTCTCTGTAAGTGATACATATTCAAGTGTACCAGAGTATGAGTGATGGTATAATGGATAGAGTAAATTATATTATTTATAGCCTTTACAGTAAATGTGTCACATTACTTATATGCTATCATTTAATATTGATTCTGAGGGTACACAGTAAATTTTGCAGTGTTAAATCAACACTTAGAGAGTTTATTTAACTTCTTCTAGAGTGTATTTGGTCCCATTTTCTCCAAATTAACACTGCAAAATTTACTGTGTATTATTACTATTATTGCATTAGTGAGACAAAAATAAGGTAAAGTTTAACAAAGCCTAATGTGCACTAAAAAATACCAAAAACTGCTTGAGAAACTGATCAATGGCCTGGCAGAGGCACCACTTCTGCAGACCCAGACTTCAGGAAACCTTTCATCCGACGTACAGATGCTTCCAATCAGGGTCTCAGTGCAGATCTACATCAGGCATAGGCAAGAAAAATGAGGGTAATTGCATATGCATCAGATAGGCTCACTGAGTCTGAGAATGAGCACTTTCAAGCTGGAAAACTAGAGTTCATCACTGTCTGCAAAAAATGTAAATGAGTGCATCACGCACTGTGTATATGAACAACTGTACACATTCTTACATGTTGCCAATAGTCACAATATGGACATCAGCGGACGGTGCATTTGGCAAAAAAAGGATCATCCTTTGTGGAAAACCTGTGAGGAAACAGCACAGTAATTAAAGAATTGACAGGAGATCAGTGTAGACCATAGTCTGCTGAGGTACAAGGATCTAATGCCATATGGATAATTTTATCATCATTGTTGTGGATTAATTAATAAAAAACCTTAATCAGCATATTTTAAAACATGTGTCTGGATCAAAATGAGTGGATCAGGAATCAGCAGTTGAGAATATTTGGCATGGACATTTGTATTGTGTGCTGTAAAACAGCTGTAAGAGCACAACGTGTTCTCCCTGAAAAGTATAAGAACACTGTGTTGAAAGCATTACATAATGACATGGAACAGAGACAACCACTCTTGGCTTCAAATGAAAAGGGTGATTGAAAAAATTATTATTGCTTTACACTGAAGCCAAGTAGAGCGACCAGACCGCTCACCAGTACTGACACTAATCAGATCATTTGTTTTGTATAGCATACGTCAAGGTCTATAGGTGTATGAGACAAGATAGTTCATGGCTAGGCCTCGAAATGTGATGAATTTCAGGTGAGATTCAGGATCAGCTACAGTAACTGTGAAAGCACAACACCATACCACCCAGACGGCAGTGGCCAACTTGAATGCTTTAAAACCTGCAAAGTCAGATATAAAAATGAAACAAAAACAAAACCAACCGAGGGTAGTCATTAAATAAACGTATTTATGCCTGAACATGCACCAGGCATGAAGTTACAGGACTTTCCCACTTTTACCTTTTGTTCAGAAGGTAAAAGGATGTCCAGGTGATTTACGTTTCAGTTTGACAGCAGGGATTGAAACTTTAGACTAAAACAAAACCATAAAGTAGAAAAAAGGCACGTGGCCAATGAGAGTACAAACCAGTGATAGAAATTATTCATCCACCATCTGCATAGGCAGAAATATTAAAAGAAAACCACAGGCATATTTACAATGTTCTTGACCTATGACTTGACTTCAATACCACTGAAGTAAAGACATGTTTCTGCAACTGGTTAAAAATGTTTTTGTTTTTCTGTAAAATTGTAGCCATAGCATTTTTAAACAATTTAGCATTTCATTGTTTTATAATGCATCCCTGGGGGAATTTTTTTTTATAATTCATCATAATTTCTTGCAACTTCAGTCTGGGTCATACATTTAATATGCTGCCAAAAGAAAAGAAAACACAAAGCTCTTCTCATGTCTGTGACAAATGAAGCCAATAACAATTTATGTACAGTAACCAGAGATGGCCCTACTTTTATAATGTCACAGGTATACACACAGATCATCACTAGCATGGCAGTGATAATATATTCCATGACTTCCTATGGTTTAGGAAATATAAAGAAGGAAATACAGAGGACCAACAACAGAGCCCTGCAATATTTCACTACATGGCATTTTGCTGTAAAATTAATAGTAATTCTCCAAAACAATACAAAGCACTGTATACAATTATTAAAGCAAATAAATGGAAAAGAATGGCAATTTGAAAGCCAGTAAAACAACAAAAAAAGAAAAAATCCCTCTCCAACTACCAAAACTACATAGTTGTTGCTTAGGAATTACTAAAGAACAGACTGGTTGGCAAAATATCTAAATATTAGGTAATAGGAATTAATAAATACAGAAAGCACAGTGAATACTTAATGTAAAATACATTATACAGAAAAAAAAATTAGTTATGTGGCACTCACCCTTAGGCCTGAAAAGTCTCGTCGCATCATTTGAACCCACTTTATCTTCACTAGGGTCACAGGGGTCAATGGGGGCCTAATCCAGCTATAATGGGTGAAGGCGGGGTACACCCTGTATGAGTCTCCAGTTTATCTCAGGGCTGAACATATATAGACAAACAATCACTCTCACATTCACACCTATGGATAATTTAGATTAACTAATTAACCTATCAGTGCATGTGTTTGGATGGTGGGAGGAAACTGGAGTACCTGGAGAAAACCCACACAGACATGATGAGAACATGTAAACTCCACAGAGAAAGGTCTGGTGTGGGAATCGAAACAAGGAGGCCTGAAAAGTTCATGATAATTCAATTTTAGTTGTTTGGTTTGCAAAAAAATGTATGCATTACATTTCTTAATCCATAAAGACCCAAACAGCCACTGACGACCAAAAGGATCCAGTCATCTGTAATGTGTAATACTTGATCCACTAATTCTATTAAAACATTAAAATAAATAAGGAAAACACAGTTGGTCATCCTTTCATGGTCATCAGATCTGAGGAGGATCAGAGGATTCATAGTTACTATGGAAACAATGTTGTTTTTTCCAACATTGACTCACCAGTAAAACTTGTAGAGTTTGATAAATGACAGTGAATGGACACACTGGATTTATGTTCACATATTGATCTTTGCTGAAAAAGTCACTTTCTCTTCAGTTTTCTGTGTTTGTGATATAAGCCTTTACTTTCATCTGAACTTTTATGAACATCTACATAATTAGTTAATTCAATTTAGAAAAAAAATAATGATTTGCATAAACAAGGCAAAATAAAGAGGATAATTTGATACTAAAGGCTGATGGATTATGTATTTAAGAAAGATTAGAGGTAAAAATTTATTTGAGAACTGGCATAAAAGTCGCACTGTGTCTTTATGGGTTAAGACAACCTGAAGTCAAAAACTCTATACCCATGGTATTCCATATGGGGATTCATTAATAATCCTATTGTCTCAGTATACTTTTCTTCAAATCTCTGTAGAAAGCTTTCATTTGAACACCAGTGTTAGTTCATAAATAAATATCTATTAGTCAACTTAGTTCCCCCGCATTATTGCTCTGCAAATTTCTATACAACATGAATGGTTTTTATTATATGTGGTGTGAAAACTGAAAGCTCAATGACATTGTTCTTGGAGAAAAAAAAAAGGAATAACCTTTTCCTATGAAATATTCATATTCTGCATTCTCTCACGTTGAGACATGCAATGATGCAAATTAACCACAAAAGAAAAGTACCTTCTGCCTCGTGTAAAGTTCATAGTTCATACATGTGTTAAACTAAAACAGGCTGTTAAAACCCCAGGTGCATTCTAATTCTGATCAGATTTGATCATAGATTAAGAACAGATTTATCCAATATGCTGTTAAGACCTGTCTAATATCATAGATAAAATAGTTTTGCTTGTTCCAGAGAGTAAAATGTTCACAGTAATGGGTCACATAGTGATTATTTGAAGTCAATTTGCTATAGACTGACCACTTTTTACAGAGATGTTCCACCTGCTGTGCAGTCTGCGATGATGGTGAAGCATGATGGTCATTATTAGATGTCAGAGCTGTGTTAAAATCTAATGTTCCCTTCCGCTTATTTTGGCAGAGACACAGTGATGTGTTTTTAATCAGTTTCAAGGGACACTGGAACTCTATGGCACAGATGAATAAGCTAAATAAAATGAAACAATCTCTGTTTTGAACATTTCATCATTCATTGCAACCAAAAAGAGGAAAGTAATAATAAAAAAAAAAAAAGCAAAGAATTTGGCTGCAGCTTCTACCGTGTGTGGCCCTCGCCTATGAGCAAGAGAACATGAGAAGTGCATTATTCCAAAATGAAAGGATAATTTCATTTCATATCACATAAACAGATGGGTGTTTGGCAGTGAAGCCCTCTTCAGACCACATGAAACCGCTGTATGCATGCTCTGTGTCTTTGGAGAGAACCACACAAACATCAGCAAACCTATTTTAATGATGTGAAATGTTTTAAGTCATCTGGCCCAGATCAGTTTAACCAACTAAAAAGCTTCATTTTTAAGCTCACTGATGAACTGATGAGCCAAATACTTAGGAAGAAAATTAGTGAGAGAGAGTCAACATTCTCTGTGATATTTAGATGGAGCCTGGGTCGTCCTCATGACACTAAAATGGCTCAGAGTTCAAAACAGTCAGTAAAGCTGATCTCCAACTGGATCCATGACCACAGCTTTGGCCACCCTTTGGCTGTGGGTCACTGTGGCTGTTTACCCAGCTTATACAGTAGCATCTGATATGTTTCAATAAAGTTTACAGGAATTAATGTGAGGCTATATGTCAAAGTGTGTAATTCACCAACGCTGGTGGTAAACAGTAATGCTAAATATTATGATAGCATTAACTGTTATATTTATATTAGTTAATGTACTTAAGGTAAGTACTGTATATACTGTACCAAATTTAATGTACAACACAATTCAAAGTGCTAAAACATTAAAAGCATTACAAAAGTAATAAAAACTATAGGTGTACTATTTTTTAAGTATTAGTATTTAAGGCAAATACAGTAGCATTAGCAATGCCAGGTAAAAAAAAAAAAAAAAAAAGTAGTAATGCAGAATACTGTGACACATAAAGTAATCAGTCAAAGTAACTTCACCTTAAGCTGCAAAACTGAAACAGTAACGACTGTAATGATATAGTGATGGAGGTGACCTGGACTATCACTAACTCTGTAGTACAAGTTGGATCCAGCACAAAATATCATCCAATATAAACCTCTTGTACATAAATCTACAATAGTGCACATTAAAGGTTAAATACATGTACTGAAACTCATTTGAAAATGTTATTTTTACCTTTAGAAAAACCTCCCCTTTTCATAAAAGAATGTTTTAAGAGTGTGCAGGTAAAAAAAAAAATGAAGGGATTAAGATTTAGAACAATGACTGCAGCTGTTTATTCCAGGAGATTCATTGGTCCACAGAGTGTGTGTGTGTGTGTGTGTGTGTGTGTGGTGGTGGTGGGTGGTGGGTGGTGGTAGAGGGGGGTTACCTCAGAGACACATAATAGACCCAAGATCTAAAAATGTTCTGACAACAGTGGTCTCACCTAGCCTAAGTGTTAAGCAGACAGTCTCTCTGGACTCGCACTGGAAGTTTTGAAGTGTGCAAACATCAGAGGCATCTAATCAGGCCTCTTTGTTTTCAAGGCATCTGCCGTCTCTTTCTTTTCTTCCTTGAGTGTGTCTTTCATTTCAGGGAGCTGCTTCCTGACTCTGTGTGTGTGTGTCTGTGGTTTCCTCTTCCCTTTCATCTGCTTTTATTATTATTTAGATCCTAACAGAGAAAGAGAGGAGAAGAAAACTCACAGTGACAGGAACCCAATAACTCCCCACCCGCAAACACACACACACACACACACACACACACACACACACACACACACACATATATATATTGTACGTGCTGTAGTACAACAGACAGTTTGTGGGTGCATGCACACACACACACACACACACACACACCTACACACAGAATACAAACAAACACATGATTGGCCACAGTTAAAAGGCAGCACATTAGGGGTAACTGGAGACTAGCTTGAGCCCATACAGTAATTATGTGTCTACACCTGAGACGGGAAGAAAAAAGAAGAGAAAGAAAGGAAAGAAAAATGAAAAGAGAGGAGTAGGGGTGAAGAACGTTTTCCACAGCCCACCTAGGTCGAGACAACGCTGACGAGAGGCTGAGAAAGAGGGAGAGAGAGCAGAGGAGGTTATAAAGACAGAGAAAGATTATGAAAGAGTGCGACAAAGCTCCCTCAGCTTAAACAAACCTGACAGTCTCTCCCTCAGACAGGTCTGTGTGAAAATGTTTGGCCTCAGCTGTCAGCTCCAACCATAACAGCTCCTGGTAATACATCACTGTAATCACCCAGCTCATACTAAATGCAGCCATCACAATCACTGAGCACCAAGACACGCAGTGTGTCAAGCCTCCACACGAGCCCATACACTCAGTTTACAGGTACATTCATTATTCTGCTGGTTTGGTGCAGTACATGTGCGTTAATTTTTTTTTGGCATGAGTGATGAATTTTGAAAAATTTGATTGTTATATACTTGTGTTTTATAAGGCTGGTAACCCCCCAGCTATATTCATTGAAATGCATTCATATTAATTCAATCTAATAGCAACTGATACAAATACATTATTACAAATATTAAATGTAGCCAATATTTAACCAATTATTGTATTGTAACTGCCTCCACCACTGCCGCCTCCACAATAAAAATACTATTAACAAATTTGATTATTGGCATTATTATGTATTTATTTTGCTATCATTATGACTACAATTATCATTCCCCCCCTCACCCCTCACCCCCCATTTTCCCCTCTTCCCTATCGCCTCTATCAATCTATATTGTTTAGTTGCTCTTTACATTTAATATCTTTTCATTGTAACATCCTGTTGTCATTATTGTTGTCTGTCATTACTTGTCGTCTCTGATTTTTTTTTTGTCTGACTTGTGTTTTGTTAATCTCGCTCCACATTGGTTGGGAGAGATTATTGTAATCAGTGTGTGTGTCAGTCTGTGTGTGTGTGCGCACAGACATATCACGCTATTATTCAATGAATACTTGAGACATCACCATGAAATTACATGGGCATATACATACTGTATAACAAATGCACATCAGATACAATGATCCATTTGAGTAAAGGTCAAAGGTCACAATTAATCATAATTGGTGTCATCACCTACAACCAATAGTTTTTGAGATCTCTGGAGGTCAAAGGTGACATGTCGCAAAATTAACTTCTGGAACACTGTTTGTGTGTGTCAAGCATAGACATATCTCGCTATATTTTAATCAATACTGGATATATTATCATAATATTACACACACTGATGCATATAAAAACATTTTATGTTCTTGTTATTTTCTGTTCATTATTTTATGTGTTTTACTCTTTTAACCTCTTACATATGTTTTAGGTCTTTTACTGAATTTCTTATCTTAAAACTTTTATGTTTTAACTCCACAATGTTTCCTCAGGGGGGTCCTCCACACTGGGGGTTGTATCTGGCCCGCTGCTGGGGGTACTGCCCGCGGGTCCCCTCGGCCCGGCTGGTTGGGGGGCTCCTCACCTTGGTGGGGGGCTCACCGTGTCTGTCGGCCTCGGGGGTCCGTGTGCCGGCGCCCCTAGTAGTCATGGCCTGGGGCCCCTCCTAGTGTGGAGGACCCCAGGGTAGACGTTTCTATGATGCTCAGTGCCAGGTCATGTCTCCTATAGTTGAAGCTGAGAGTGTGTGGGCGTGCTTGTGTGTGTGTGGGTGTGTGTGCATGTGTGAGTAGGTGTGTTGATGTGCGTATGTGTGTTCTGTGAATATATGGAGGGAGGGATATGTACTTGTTTTTAATGTTTTTAATGCTGTAAAGCACTTTGTGTTACGTTTCTTGTATGAAAAGTGCTATATAAATAAAGTTTGATTTGATATATACATATAACGAAATGATCAATATTGAAAAAGGTCAAGGGTCAAGGTCACATTTAGAGAAAGGTCATAGAAACTTAAGATTTGTGCAAAATAGGGGCAAGATTAGGCATTCTCTGAATACATGTTTCTTTGTTTACAATGTTAAAACAAAACAATTCAAAATGCCATGTGTCACACAAAGCACAGTGTGGCCCATGGCACTGTGTGTTTTTGGAATCACTGGAATATTCAATGTATGTGGATGTTTCTAATCACCGTGTCTTTTAAGATACACAGATAAAAACATGACATTTTTAAAGATTAAAATGAAGTCATACGTCATTTTCACAACCATAATATGTTTTTTTTTCTTTAATTCCCAGTAATAAAGGGGAGCAGGCTGTGTTTAAACCCTGCAAAAGTTCTTTAAGTACAGTCATTAAGTAAACCCCGTCCCTTGTATTTTTAGACTGTTAGAGCAGAGGTCTTCATAATGACTGAGAAAATGTTAGAAAATGAGCACAGTAAGCAGCAGTAAGAGCTGCTTGCATGTGTTTCATAGCTGATGGTTAGCATGAAGCAAGCAGCTTTCACAATTCAGCTGTTTGTGAAATCGATATAAATCATGCTAGTGTTAGTGTGGCTTTGCACACACCAAACACACAACACAGACCACACCATCCATCTTATCGTACGTACCACTCACGACACTGTTGCATATCAATACATCAGATTTAGTGCTGAGACTTTGTGTCTACTGTCTAAATCAGGGCTGTTGCTCTCATGGCCTTGTTGATCAGTAGGTATAATAAACTAGTGCTGCATACATATGGGCTTCCCTATCACTGAGTTTAAGATCTAATAGAAAGGATCACTGACAGAGTTATTACACTGTTTAGAACACATTATACACCCCCTATTGTTGTTATTGATATTGTTGGATTTGCAGAATTTTCTACATAGATTAATTTCTTCTCTAGTTGGCTCTAGATGCTGCCTCTCACGAAAATGTAGTTTTTATATCAGATGCCTTTTACTAGTTTGTTTTTCTTATGAATCATCAGCCTTGTCAATCTGTTTATACCTTATTTTCACAAGATGGATATGCATGTTTTATATCCAGGCCAGATAAAATAAATAAATAAAAGTTTACCCAAAGTATTCATTATTCAGTCAGTCAATGTTAAGTAATGCATAGAATGTCAGTACATTAACCCTTTAATGCATCCTGGTCACTACAGTGGACAGTTATTCTCCAGTTGTTCTCTTGTTTATTCATGGGTTTTGTTGTTTTAGTTCCATATCAGTCTGTTCATATCATTACTGTAACTGGTCTGTTCTTAATACCTGATCTGCAATAACATGTTTATGTGTAAATCAATTGCTTGTTGTTATTAGACTGTAATTAACAGACTTCTTAAAGGGAATTTCTCTACATTCGATTTCATTTGATTGTATGTGAATTCCAAAGATGATGTGGTCAAAGGTCATTGGTCAAGGTGAAATAGTTCAGTCCTGACATTAGGTGTGCCAGCCACACAATGAGTGTGCGGAGTGATTAAATGACAAATGAATGGAGATCATGGATGGGAAAACGTTAAATCCATCAGGTGCCCAATTCCCGAACAGGAGGAGAAACAATGAAAGGAAAAAGGAAGGTTATATAATGCAATTATGTTCTCTGTGATTATTACAGTGCCAATGGCTAATTAGTGCTACCTTAGCCATCTATGACACTTGCTAATTCAGACAGGATACTTTGTGGTACCATAGGGTGAGGTGCCCTGGATTTTTTTGTTTGCTAGCTGTGGTGGAGGGGGGGTGGTCCCGCCCGGGGAGTAAATCACTGTAGAAATGCCACTGGTGACAAACACCTATTTACTCTCACGCTCCATACAGCAAGGTGATGGTGCTAACCATTATACCACCATGCTGCGCTGTATTTATAATTATAATAATAATTATTAGTAGTATTATTACTACTAATAAAACACTTATAATTAAAAACATTACATCAACCCTGAGTTGATATCCTTGGCTCTTTCTTACCCTTATTGGTATGTGCTTGTCGTTGTTTCCCATTGTTGATATGTAATTATTGTCAAAATATGCTGCATCATAAGTTATGTTGACTATCAAATACATCAGTCATCATCAGTTTTCCGAGTCTGTTTACTGTTATTCACATTATTAGGACTCTGAACACATTGAACTTCATCATTAAGGAAGCAAAAGTAATGTATTTTCTTGTATAAATGAGAGGTAGGGGTGGGTTTTAATGACTTTTCTTCTTCCCATTCCTTTTTGAGCAATACTTATTGAATTTTTGTTGTTACTAGTGACAGTTGTGATATTGCCTTGATCATCTTTGCCTTGCCTTGATCATTTATTAATGTATTTGCTCTGCTGTTACTTTATTGTACAACTGTTGTCTTTTTTATTAGCTTGAAACAAATAAGTGAATGAATGGACAAAAAATGAATCATGTACTTTTAACTTCTAAAATTGCGAAGACTGTTACAAGTCTACTTTTGAAATAAATTAAAACCTGAGCACATACAGTATCATGTTATAAAACAAATACCAATATGGGATAATGAGGTTAATGGTCAGTCAATGAATTCAGGAATGCACCTTACAGGCATATGATTAGACAGGTTATGTGTTTGCTTAAAAACAAAGCTATTTAAATGGACCTTATTGCACACACTGCTCTCAGCTAACCACTAATAATGGCCTAATGTGTGTAAGTATTGAGCTAATGATAGCTGAGTGCTAATGTTATCTTCTGTTAGCTTATGGAGGCAGTGTGAAGGGGAGAGCAGCTCGTGTTAGCAAATGATTGTGGTTTGAGGAGGCGTTGATAAGAGAACAGAGATTAGCAAAGGCATAAGGTTTTATTTTAAGTCTGATAAATGTCTTTGTCACCGCACACAAAGGCCCAGGTGCAGTGGATAACACACCGAAACACACATGTGCTGTCACCTGTGTGCGTGTGTCCATATGTTAATGTGAGTAAGAACATAGTCAGACACACACACACACATATATATATATATATATATATATATATATATATATATATATATATATATATACTGTATATATTTTCACTTCTTCCTGAGCATAGACAAAGTTACCAAATCACTAATGTGTTAACATTTTTCATATTCCATCTGACATGAAATGTTAGTGTCTGAATATTATACTTGCAATTATTATATGCACTAAATGTGAGAAATGTTTATCAAAAGTCTTGACCTTATAAATGTCATGACGTAACTAGTTATAGACATAAGAAGCAATTAAAACCATATAAATCTTATTTTGTCAAAATTACACCTGCAGTCTTCAGATTCAAACTTATTGAAGTATCAGGATCCAAAAATAAATGAACCCAAGACTAATAAAAGTGTGTTAAGCAAAATATCACCAGTTTGAAGCTTGAAACCTGTCAGATGTATCCAATGAAATACTGTTTTCATGGTTGGAGTCACATTCACATTTCAAAGTGTTGTACTTTCTCTTCAGCATTTGTTTTAGTCGAGGTGAGACGGTCCTGTAATCAGCCATATCTTTGAGAAGCTCCACTCTTAATGTGTCAGTCCCTGTTAACCTGAAAGATGAATGACCAGCAGAATGAATGAATAAGCTACTGGCAGCTCATGACACTGCTGGTTCCTGAAATTGGTGTGTTGGTGGTAGACAGAGCAACAGCTAAACTGTAATTTCAGCCCTTAAAACAGTATTTAAGCCAGTGTCTGACGTTAGCCTGCAGACTCACTGTTTGCCTCTGCAGTCTTTTACACTCCATTAAGGGCAATTTTGCCTCTCATCTGAATGATTGGGCATGCTGTGGGCTTTGTTGTTTATGACGCTTAAATACTTAAATACACCACAGTCACACTGTGCATCTAAACTGACCCTCTGCCTGTCTGTGTGTGTGTGTGTTTAATGTGTAGCAGTGACATGGCATCATGCCTGTGGTCCTGTCATTAAGGTACTGTAAATAAACCTTTGGAGGGTAAATGATGCTACCACGCAAAAACATGGAGAGGCCCAGACGCAGACAGAGACAGAGGTGTGCGCACACACACACACACACACACACACACACACACACATTCATTTAGACTTGCTTTCATCTGCACAATTCAGTATAGCATGTATAAGTATGAATAGCTGTAAAAGCTGCTGTCGTTTCAGTTTCCATAGGTAGTGGTTAATGATAGTTAATGTCATGTGGATCAGCTGATCAATCTAAAGACATATTCTAATTGCAGAGGTGTCATTCATTCATTTTCTGTGTAGGTCACCAAGATGTTGTATTCTACCTTAACTACCAACAAGTGGTTGGATGAAAAAGGTACTGTCCAGAAAAAAAATTGGGAACAAATGCTCCAGATGCTCATAGTTCCAAAAGTCTCCTTCTTATTGTCTCTCATCTCCTCTAGAAATGGTCAGTTTCTAGAGATGTTTGATTTTTTTTAAGATGTTTGATTTTTTTTTCAATTAGATTTTTTTTTACTTAAAGAAAGTAATTATTGCATTAGTCCAACTAAACGTTAGCTTTTAAAAGTGTATAAATATATTTATTGATGTTTTAATAGCTAGACTAACCCACCCAGGAAATGCTTTATGTACATAGACCAGTCACAATACAATGGGATGAGGTGTACAACAGGTGTATAACAGTCCCATTAAAGTAGCTTATGGTTATAGCTAGACTAAACTGTGCATGTAAAAACAAACTAAACCTGAGGATGGAAGGATGCAGAATGGTGGAAACCAAATGAAATCAAGCATCAACATCTTACATCTTACAACATCTTTAACATCTTACTTGAGGGATATGTAGATATAAATAATTATTTATTGCCACATCATCTATTTTATACACCGGACATCATATACTGATTGCCACATCCATTCCATCAAAACTAATCTCCTCTGGCCCAAAGACTATTAATAAATTTAGAAAAAAATGTATTCTGGTATTTTGAGTTTGTAACATTTTTTTCCCCTCCTGTACTGAAGCAATCCCAAAAACAACTGAGATGGAAAGAATTTTATTAGGAAAGATTTACAGACCTCAAATATTTGTGTTTGACCTACGGGTTCTAAATACATTATAAATCCATCCGTCAGCTTATTATTAGTGGAGCCAACACCCCCCACCACAAGCTTTTTGTACACTGTCCGATAGCATTAAAACAGTAAAATCTGATTAATATATCCTGCCAATTAGCACTACATTCAGTATCCAGTGAACTGTCTCCGCTGGCTGAATTATGGCTTTCCCATGTATTCCCACGTGAGCACGCTGACATAAACGAATAACACTAAAATTAATTTTGTGAGAAGGTGAAACCATTATTAATATTAATAAAGTGAGCTTACAGTAAAATTAACCTGCCAAGCTCCAAACTGAGAAAATGTATCTCAAAATATTAATATGGAACACACTTTTATTATGTATATGTGGTTTGGAGAAACGTACAAGAGCAACATTTGTACTCTGGCAACTGATTTGGAAACACACTATTTTCCCAGCTCTTGAGTTGTTTCAGAGTTGTTGTTTTTTTGTTTTTTTTTTTCTCTCTGCAGCCCCCTCCTCTTATTTCTTATCACAGACAGTCTCTGTGTCTCTCTGGCTCCTAGTTTCTGTGTCATGGTTGTCTGACTGTGGTCTCACACACCATGCTCACACATTACATAACGTCACTCGATGTTTCTGCAGTCTGCAGTGTGCATGATGCCAAAACTGTCACCATGGAAACATAATTGACCAAGAATTTCCTAATCCACCAGTCACCATTAAAAAATTACGAGGAAATCTTGATATATGACTGTTTACTATCTCTCTTTTTTTTCCTATTCAACAGCCATTTACTCTGTCTTCTATTCTTCATCCACAGTCAGATGGTTTCATTAGCTTTCATTGTCATTGTCTGTCCCTTATTTTATCCGCATGTTCTTACCCCATTCTTCTTCCTAATCACTTTTATGGATTTTAGCAATGATTCCGCATTTTTTTCAAAAAAAGACATAAAATCTCAGAAAGTAGGACTAAATAACTCATCTTCTTCTTCATGTCATCACCCATCTGTTTGTGTTTTGCAGGAGAAGTATTACACTGTGATGAAAAACAGGAATGGTATGTGTTGCAATTGGACTGACAGTCCCACGCGGCGGCTGAGACATTGGGCAACCAACCAGTAGATAGTTAAAAGTGGTTTGGATTCTTCAGGTCTGGTGGTTTGAGTGGGTGACTGGATTTAGATCACTACAGTTAGATACTATGTTGGCTCAGCAACTCTACAGACAAACACGAGGCGCAGACAATGTGAATGTGTGGGTTGTGTGTGTCATTGTGTATTATGGTTGATTTATATCTATCATTATCAGACGAAAACGTTCTCATTAAACTGAAAACTCCCGCTGGCTGCAGCCTTTTTACTTTTCTAAAGGTTCAGTATGTAATATGATTGTGTGCTTATATGTAGTTTGTTTCAAATCCAGTACTTGTGTTATTGTGTAGTATTTTTGTGTTTGTACTTAAGTTCAGAGTGAGAAAAGTTTGATGAGTTAGAGCTGTCTTAATTTAAAACTGATTTGAACACAAGGACACAATGTTCTTCATTATTTCGTAAAGGTTTGTAAGCAGTGCACTATGTAGTTCTTGCCAGAATAGTGTCTGAAGATGCACAATTTCACAGTTGAAATGAACTCTATAATAGGAGGTACAAAAGTGAGTGGATTTTTCCATGTCTTACAACAGAATATCTACAATTAAAGGTGCTGTATAGAGAATTAGCATCAAGTGGATTCCTCACTGCGTATTGGTTTTGAGGCTAATGAATGAAGAGCAAAAAAAACTTTGTAGTAGCTTAGTGACTGACGTGGAAACGGAAGTGAAATCTAATTTGGATATGACCACTGGTTCTATTTTTCTGCAGAACTCCAGAATGTTATTCACAGACCAGTGCTATAAAACATATCCCAATAATATACATTTGCACTAGCTTTTCCACAAAATAGAAAGCATCTACATAGTTCTGCATTAGCATTGCTAATTGCACTAACTGCTTCACACTTCTGCATTCACAGTTTTCTACTTTTATAACTCATGTTCCTGAAAGACAGTTTAGATTCCAGACCTCAGCAACAACATCCAGAACCATTTCAGTGTCATTTTACAAACCCCTTAGTTTGGACCTAAACAGTGCTCCAAATAAAACAGATTACAGACTCCACACAGCTAATGCTAACGGCAGAAGTGTTTACCAAGTCTTTCTCTGAGCTACAACAGAACTATAGTCAAATATAATGACCTAATGCATCTGAATAAAGAACCAACACATTCTGTACCTGTGTAGAAGGAAGATGGAAAACTGTGGCTCTTTTCACTCCTTTAAGTCCATTAGTTCTTATCCATTAATGGATAAGAACTAATGGAGTTACAGGTTACAGTCTGTTATCTATCCTTCTACTGTTTATCTTTATTTTTTCTTTCTGCCAGTCCAGCTCCAGTTCCAGTGTCCACCATCACAACTATATAAATTCAACACATCTTTTTTTTTTTTTTTAGGAAAATCTTACTCCTCACTTAAGTAGAAGTACAAATACTTGTGTCGAAAAATTACTCTCATAAAAGTAGAAGTACTGATTAAACTCCTTTACTTAAGTAAAAGTTTAAAAAAGCAACAACTTCTCAATCGTACAAAAGTAAAACTACATTTAATGCCATAAATGAAACAATACATATTTAACTAAACAAAATCATAAATGTTTCAAAAGTAGCCAATAATAAAATGTATAATATTATTATATATTATATTATTATTTATTCACGTCTCCCTTCATTGAGGTTGACAATGACCCTTAGGTTTTTATTCTCCCTCCAGCACATTCTTCCTGTATAAGTTATTTATTTAATATTCTGTATAGTCGTATGTATTATATTTTACCTTCTGTCCTGTTTTTTTCATGTACAAATAAAAAAGTAAAAAGTAGCCCATAATAAAGCCTTTAAAACTGAGTTACTGTGTAGACAATGCATGTGATTGGGTCACTGTACTCAGCTTTTTGGGTACAGGCAGGACATTTTGGAAAAAGTAAGACTCTGGTACTGACTCTGTCTTCCTTCTTTACTACACTCATTTCCCCTCTGGAGCAACATATTTTATGTATTGTCACATCCATTTAGTTTGAACAAATAGTAATAAAAAAATAACCTATTCTGACTATGTAAGGAGTATAAACTACCAATATTTATGCAAAAATGTAGGGAGTAGAAATAAAAAATTGCCAGAAAAATAAATATTCAAGTGTATTCACCTTTGCATCTCACTGAACTCTGCTGGTCAGTGGCATTATACTGTGTGTGTGTGTATTATATACCTTTAACGCACCTTTAAACTTAACTTTCCATGAAAGAAGAAGAATAGATCTTTATTGTCACTGTCACAAGAACAATGAAAATCAGTTTAGCACTTCTGTTCTGTTCAGCAACAAAAACACTGTACAAAACAACTATCAAAATATCACAAAAATGCTAAAAATGTAGGCACGTGCAAAAAGCTCCAGGATAAAATCTTAAATATAAATATGCTACTAAAATACTGCAAAAGTTAATGATGTATACCAAAGCTAACTATACTACAGATGATAAAATCTTAGATTATATTGCTAGAAGTTTTGTATTGCATTTTTTTTTTTTTTTTTAAATAATGACTGCGATTTTGAACAAGTGTTTACTATTATTGCTATCTTTCCCCACCACCATTTCAGAACTTTCCTGGTACTCTCACTTCCACTAGCCAATGTGATGATTGCTCAGAGAGAGAATTTCAAGTTTGGATATTTGGACTGTTTTGAGTGTACAGTAGAATACTCACAGTGTTCTGTAATCTACTATAAAAGACACTCAGACTAACAACTGTAAGTACGTGATTTGACACAGTGTTTTGTGTTGGTAGCTGGTCATAACAGTATCAGTGCTAATGACTTGCATTGTTAGCTATAACCATAGTAAGCTTCTTTACTTTTAACTGTTTGGTGGAATAAACACAAACTAATTCATTAATTCATGATCTGAACTCATGTTATCCTCCCCAGGGTCACAGTGATCACTGGGGCCTATTCCAGCTACTTATTTCTGACCCTGGACATGTCAGAAAATCAAACTTTATATCATAATTTTATTTGGTGCAAATTTGTAGGAAACTAAAAACCAATAACTATTTGTTCTGAATTTGTTTCATTGGATTTTTCTCAAATTGGGTCGAAAATAAAGAGAAAAAATGATGTGAAACCAGATTGTATCATGCGATCCATTGTTGTTTTTTCCCTCCATGATTGAGTGCCTTCTTTTGGCAGATATGTGGATAAATGTAATATCTACAGTCCATACATGTTGAGGGATGGGTTTGATTGATTTTCTTGTTTGAGTTTGGATTGACTCTCATTTGCCAATCATATCAATACACACTGCGTCAAGTAACAAGAGTCTCTTCAGTCTGGGTGCAACTAGCTGACCACAACATGAAGGGTGGCCATGTCGTTGGACATGAATGTCTTTCAGTGCTGGAAGTTCAGCAATATTTTCCCTCTGAAATCAGAAAAGTAATGAGCCCACCCAGGCTCAGTTGAGAACATGTGTAAAGGAGCCATGTGTGAATCTGTTCTCTCAGTTGTGCAAATGGTTCCCACAGGTTTGTAAAGTTGGAACAATGCACACAAATTTGATCCTTAGAAGAAAAAAAAATAATTATCCCAAAACATGATAAAGCTTAGTGTTGGAACATCAATTGAAAGTCTAACAGTTCAGTTTCAGACATAAAAGTCACATATTTTGTGTGTCCTTCGGCAACAAAATGATAAAAATACATCGTGAATTACAATAATGTCTGCATTTTTACTGAATATGTCAAAACAATGTGTCTGAAAGTCTCTTCTTTGTCTTGTTTTGCCCCCCCCCCCCCCCCCCCCCCCACACACACACACACACACCCCAACTTTACTTTTATGGAACAACACTGACACGGAAAAATACATATTCAAGTGGTTCCATTTGTTGTTGGGGTTTTTTCACATTCTGCTAGATCATAAGACAACAATGACAATGTAGAACAAACAGTTTACACAGTTCCTAACCCACATGTGCAGATTGATAAGACTTTATGAGTTTTCTACCCTCACTTAACCCCATTCTTCATCCACCACTTCTAGCCACGCTGCCTATCAGTCAGTAAATGATGTGTTTTGGAATCTCAACATAAAAGTTATCTTTTCCATAATGTGAAATCTATTAATGACTAACTTCTATGTATCAAATGTCAGGGGTGTTTTCAAGGCAGTTTTGGTTTATTGCTTTCAATATGCTGTCGATGTATTTCTGTGTTACTCATCTCTGTTGCAGGGGTGGTCCCAGGGGTGGCCAGCAGTGGGTTCCTAGACACCTGAGAAGCAAATTTTTTTTTTCAATATGTCAGATTTGTTCCTCCAAAAACTGTGTATAAGGGAACGCTTCCAAAATATGTGTGTGGTTTGTAAAGTCATCTCCACACTTCCTTCAACATTTACCTGTTTGACTGGGATGCATTTTGGAAAGGATTAGTGGGGTTCTAAAGAATCTGCTTTTCCACTGTTTTCAGTTCCATCTCTTACTTCTCCTCTGGATTTCCCATGGTTAAGTTGAATTCATCATGTATAAATTCCTCTACAATTACCTATTCCGCCTTGGAAATAAAGCTACATATCATATTATAGTTATAGTATACCATATTTTTACTCTGGTAATTGGCCATTCTATAAAAACAGCACAGCGTGTCCTTTTGGCTTGTGATACAAACTTTGGAAAATGTAGTGTGGCAGGTGGATCACATGTGATCAAATGAGATCACATGACCCAGGCTATAAAGGTCAGAGGTGCACAGGCCCACTTTCTCTTCTTGAGCCGGCCTGTGCACATGGTGTTTCCTGGTGAGCCTGCATTTTAGTTGATTGTTCTTTTGTATATTGTCTTGCCATGTTCACTGATTTTATACTGATTTTATCTTTTTAAAGGGTCTTAACAGCCAATGTATATTGTGAAAAGATGTTTTTTAATCATTGTACACTGTGTTTTATAGGCCCAGTGCTGATTGCCGTTTTTTATAGTTGGTTTTGTGTTTATTTTATGTTTTTGCAGTGGGTGCAGGCCCTTTTATTTGTAGCTGTGGGTAACGGGGGTTCACTTTAGGTGGTGACCTTATTTGCAGTTTTTGGTGGTGGTGGCACATGTATATGGGTGATTTCTGTTATGGAAATGGGTTTTGTGTTTCTTTAATCTTGTGTTTTGTCTACTGATAGCTTGCCCCCCTCACTTCACCTAGAGGCTGCACCACTGCATCTTTATTATTTTTGTTAGTTTTGTTAATGTGTATTTTTTTAATAAAAAGCTGCCTTAGGGCTGTTGGACCTACACTGACTGTTTGGGTTTATTAATAAAAGCTCACCTGCACCTTTTAGCCACTACACCAGTGTTACAGTAGAAATAGACAAAAAGGTAAAATCTAATTTCTGCAGGGACTGGTCAACTAAAGGATATACTTCAGAATGTGAACAATTCACATACATCAGACTAAAGTTACCAACGTTGGTTATGGATTCCAAATCTGTGGTTAGCATGGTTTATAAATTGGGAGTACAGATTTTACATCATTCTACTTTTTATAAAAGGTGTTGTGAAATAATGTCAGCTTTACACTGCATGGTTGAAATAAAAGTGTTTTATAGCTTTTCAACTTTACTGCCCAGTTTTAAAGCATTTGGTAGATTAGTAACTAAATGTCATAAATTTAAGTATTTATAATAGCCACATTATTTATTACTAGGTAAATTAAGTATTACATTTGTTGTTTAGCACAAACATTTGCGTGACTTTAAGTCGTTGTACTTTTTAGTTTCCCTATTGTTGTTCTTTCTCTTATGTGTCATTATGCAGTGTGATGACTGGTTAGTAAATATGTATCCAGCACCGTACACTGAGTCACTGAGCAAACAGAGAGGAGGGAGGAAACAGTAGTGGAATGTCAGGTCCTCATCTCTGCCAGCCTTTGTTCTGTCCAATAATTCATTGAGGAGAAGACTGCAGTGTTCCAGTATCAAGGTAAAGTCAGATCAATTAAAGTTAGAAATGGAACACGGTCACAGTGCAGTGAGTCAGACATACTGAACTTTAGCATTTTAGTTTTAGTCTTCATGCAAAAATGATTAACATCTTATTTTTTCTAATCCATCTGTCCATCCATCCATCCATCCATCCATCCATCCATCCATCCATCCATCCATCCATCCATCCATTTCAAATCCTCACCCATTCATCATGGAACCTACATGAAGGAGTTCATATGATACAAGTCTTCATTTGAAGGCTATCGAACTTGCTATGTAGTGTTTTAAATTTGTGATTTAAAAAGACAAGAGAAATGAAGATGAATACGGTTTTTTTCCTCTTGGTTCTGTTCCATTTTAATCAGTAAATTTGCTGTCATGTTAAAAGTAACTGTTAGGTAAAAAATATGTTAAGGTACAAACTTACAGTTCACTATCTTCTGTACATGCAGTAAATATCAGATTTTTCAATATAGATATCTGTGGCTTATAACCCAGTGCTGCTTGTATATTCTTTTGTCATTACATTTTTAAAACTACAGTAGCTGCAGCTTATAGTCCAGAAAATACGGTATATCAAGTGTAGTTTTTGTGTGTGTTGCCAGGCACAACAAACCCCACCCCTCACATGTACAGTATTGTAGCTTATGTAAGACTCAGTAGTTAAAAGGGTTCATGTATTTGTTGAAAATGGGTTGATTATACATTTGTGAACAATTTTGATGTGATTTCAGCCAGTTTTTACCTCTGACAAGGAGGTTATGTTTTTGCCGGCGTTGGTTGGTTTGTGTACAAGATAACTCCAAAACTTATGGATGGATTTTGATGAAATTTTCAGGGAAGGTTGGAAAGGGGGGGGGGGGGGTCCTCAGAGTGCTTCTTTCTTAGTTTAGCTCAGTTTTAAAAGTGTTATATGTGGGGCATTCTCTTGTGGGGAGTGGTATGCTGTTCCAGATATGACCATAGCACAGACAAATTCCAGCCATAAATGGGGGAAAAAAACATTTGAAAAAAGAAATTCAACTTGAACGTACTATCCCCCTCTTCCCAAATTATAATCACATCTATTCTGGGTCACTAACAGTCTATAAACCCAAGTTGGTAAGAATTCAAACTATGGGTTTGCCTCTTGTCTCCACTTAGGGGGGTGATATCACTGTCCCATTGGTGGGTTTCTGTGGAATGCCCTACTATACCAGGGGGCAGAAAGTGAGGTTTTTCTCATTTTTCTCTCAAACAGCAAAAGAAAATGATGTGACATTGTGCTGTTAACTGCACAAACTGTTTAAGGATGGATGGAAATGATATAATATCCTGAGGAGATCTTATCCATTTGCCAAAAGTAGATGATAATGTCTCCAGGCCTTTGAAGGGGGCTCACAGTATGTGCTGCGTGAGACTTACCCATGCATGTAGTGGTTAGTGATGTACACAAGTCTGGTAGAATTTCAAACTGTCTTCCACATATAACTACTGTACTTTGAATAATTCAGACAGGGACAGTTGTTTGTTGTACCTGCTTTACGAGGAAGTAGCTGAAACTAGTAAAGCAGGTTAAACAACTACCCCTGTCTGATAAATGAATTATCTAAAATAATAAAGATGTATCCAACATTTTTTCTACATGTTGACAGACTGTAAAGTAAACTGTTTAACGTCACAAATGTCACCACCATGCTGCTGCTATTGTAGACATCCAAAACAACCACCACAACCTGATAAACTGAGTGAAATTCATGGATATTTCTGCAAGTGTTTTTCTGATTTGTGATACAATGAAAGACAAACAGATTTTTCTAGGAAATTACATTTTATGGCAATTAACTCACTTTTAAAGACTTTATTTTAGGATATTGTTGACATTTTTCTGGTGTTTCCTGCTTAAATCAGTATAATTTCACCCATAACAAAAAAAAACAATGCAGTTTTACTTTTTACTTTATTACCATTAAGATATTGTACTTTTTACTTTTACTTCAGTAAAGCAGATGAATCAGTACTTCTACTTTTATTTTTCACACCAGTAACTGTACTACTTCTACTTAAGTAAAGAATGTAAGTACTTTGACCACCTTTTGCCAAAAACTACTATTTTGTGCACTATTGATGCCATTTGCACTGACTGACTTTTTAATGTCATAGTTTTACTGTATTTATTGCTTCCTTTTGTTGTCCTGTTGGAGTAGAGCTGCACCACAATTTTGTTCTATCAACATCCAATAACCATAAAGGCATTTGATTCTATTCATATTTTTTTTTGTCTCCTGTTAGAAGGAAGTTTAGACACTATCTAAATGTGCAGTGTAATGTTCTTGTACTGATTGAATCCCTTATCACATTTAATTGAGGTACCATCCTGTAGTTATGTAATGACCAACCCTTTGTAGTGGAGGAGGTCAGTGTGGATGGTTGTATTGATAAGCTGTGGGTTTTATTAACAGATACCACTCCTGTGAAACTGAAAGTAAGTGTTGTTGCGTTTACTCATATGTTTATTACTGTAACCATTGAAGTTATCAACACACTTTTGTTTTTGTTTTTTAGTTTGAGGAATCAGTTCTGTTATTGTTTACAACCCATGGACAGATAAATGTTATTATGTTGGTTTACCTGTTGACCCAGATTAAATAAAGGTTTGAAGTTACATTTATTGTGATCATTTACAAACATGCATGAGAAATAATAGAACAACAATACTAATGTTAATGAAATAAAAACATTATTTTAAGTATCCCTGCATTCAATATGCACAATATAAAACATACAGAAGATTAAAAAAAAGACATGCTACTAGAGTATAATGAATAAACACTACAACCATTTAGTGTATTTGTCTGTAGAACTATAATTAAGCATTACTATTGGACTGCACATCATCTGACTACACAACTTAAAAAAAAACCCTCATCTCTAAAGTCTATTAAAATCTCATTAATATTTCCTTTAATACATGCAGCCTGGTTAACAGTAGTATTATTCTGAGTGATAAAGTGTGCATTTTTTCTCTAAATTAGTTAATATTTCAAAAGATTTACAACAGGATTATTTTGTCTTCATGCTTTTAGATGCAGTTGGTTGCAATGGCATCATCTTAACCTCCCTCTTGTGTTAGGGGTTAGCACTGACCCATTTTAGCTTTTACATGCTTAAAAGAACTACATAAAATCTGTTCATTACATCAAGGCTTGTACAACTTTCAAACAAAAATGTGTGTGTGTGTGTGTGTGTGTGTGTGTGTGTCTTTTTTGTCTTCTTTCTTTCTTTTGTTCTTTCTTCATTTATTTAATTTTTATTTATTTATTTTTAACTATTAATTTCATGTAATTATTTCAGCTGTAAGAAGAATGATAGTGAAACATATGTTCTGTTTCAACCATTAATCTGTTTGAGTGTTTGTGTTGGCACCACACAGCTGAGGATTTTTTCATATCGCAATATATATCTCAGGGTTAAAAACAAAAAAATCATAATAATATTTTTTTTTTCTAATACTACATAGCCCTAATGTAAAGCAATAATTTGAGGCAAAATTAAAATAATAAACACACTGTCAGTCACCACACAGACAGCTACATCCTCTGCTAATATTTTGGGTATCCTCATTTTGCCTTGTCATGCAGTAACTAACACATGTACAGACGGGCATGTCCAGGCATGTGAGGTAATTTCAGTTCAGAGGTGGTGACTTCCATAGTGGACATGGAGTGGTATGCTGACCAAAAAAAAAAAAGTCCCAGAGGCTCAAAACGAAAACATTAAAACCAATATTTCCTTGGATAAAGAAACCTCACAACATAGATTTAAGACATGGGTCAAAACAGCCCTGTTAACAGATGGTATCAAAAAGCCAACACAAGAGGAAGGATAAATACTGGACAATAATTACGAGGATTCCAGGAAATATCTCGGAATCCCAACCCTCTCGGCTACGTGACAAAAGTCTGCTCAGGTTTTCTAAAGGCAAGTGCAAAAGATAAGACTGTCAACAACAGGCGGAGAGGCCATAAAAGCAAATGGAGTTAAAGTTCAACAGAATATGACTCTTGAAGAAAAATGATCTTTATCTTTCATTTGTATTTTCAGGTTGAATTATCTTTGTAGGTTGGAGTTAAATGACCTGATTGGAGGCAGTTATAACATCTGCTATGTCCATATATGATATTATATTATTTCTAGTAGAGAGAGGAGGAGTTACTACACAACCTCTACACTCTCTATTATTTTACAATCAAACATTCCTCTGCATAATTACACTTTTAACTTATGATTATTTATCGGTGCATTAAATCTTTGGAAAGCTGTACAAATCTGCCAACAACTTAATTTCTGACTCAATGAATCCACTTCAAATGATTAATGCACCACTTGAACTGGAATTATAATGTAATCAACAGATTCTGGACTTTAGGAGTTGACTACACATCAGAAAAATAGATGGAAGATTTATTAACTTTTCTCCAAATCTCTATAAATATGACTCCACTTGAGATGGGAAAAAAGAAAATGTCAAGAAAGAAAGTGTTTCTACAACAAGGAATTAATATTGAGCAAAAAATGTAGATGTAGACCAGCAGGTTCTGATGCTGCATTTAGGAGAGTCTCAGAACAGTCAGGTGGTAAAATTGTAACTGACCATGAACCTGGCTCCATGTTTGGAGATGGGTCCCATTTTTTTATTTTTTTTTTTTATTTTTTTTTTTACATGTCATGAAATAATTGTGACTATGTGATTTATTCTTCATAGCTAAAGTATAACTGGTCAAAGGTAATTACAGATGTGTGTAAATTAGAATTAAACAGAGGAATGTATCTGAACACAAAATTAATCCAACTTTATGGACAACACTGTAATAATAAATATTTCTATAATGGTGACTTGCATCATTAATTTAATTTGTTTAGATTCTTCAAAATGTTTAAGTGTGTTATTTACACATATTTTCCATGCATATTCTGAGATTAAAACTTATGTTTTATGTTTTAACTTATAATGTGGCAAAGCTTGGCATCTGTTTGTCATGTTCTGACCATAAAGAGTAGTTTAAAACCACAAATAACCATCTGGTTTCTTTAACTCAGAATCAGAATCAGCCTTAAACTTTAAAGAAATGATAATATGACATTTACTGTGATAACATTTTTTGGCCATATTGCTCCTTCCCTAATTTAAACCAAACCACTTTTCCTAACTCTAACCAATGTGCTTTTGTTCCTTAAATGTAATTACAACTTCAGTGTTTGATGTCAAAGTCTATTTGTGTCCTCCTTCCTGCATTCATCCAACAATGTGCAGTGTGTTTAAATATTTCTGAAAGATAGTTGATTGTGCATACAAGTGTGTATTGTGATACTATGGACATTTTTTGTTCTTATTTTCTTTTTTGGACTTCATTGAATTCCAACAAATTAAATACAAGTACATCTGTTTTATTAGAACCGTCACTGACATACAAAATCCTGAAGGTATCTATCTTTAAAACGTCTACAAATCAGGAGTAAAAGGGAAGTATCAGAGAATGTAAGGGAAGAGAGTAGACACGAGATAAGAAGAAAAATGTCAGTGAAGCAGAAGAATGAACTAATTACCTGCCAGATTTGTCATGTTGTTGGTGCTCATCCAGTGTGTGAATCTGAGTGGACATGTTGACGATGACATCAGCACTTTTCGTCTCAGAGAACAGAACTTAACCCAGAACATTAGACTCTCATTTCATGTATTTCACCCTCATGTCACTTCAGCTCATAAGCTATAACCAACAAGTCCTAAATTGTCAAGAAACATCAGTGTCAGACCACTGGAAAAGAAAAAAATAACACCCACTAAATGGTAAATCAATACATATTTGTGTTCACCATATGTACTGTATAAAACCTTCTTACCATTATGGCTGGTTATCTGAGAAACTGCAGAACTGCAGCACTAAAAAAGTACTTTCACCTAAATTAAATTATGACTCCATTGGTTATTGGAGTTTGTTGGTTCAAACAGAATAACCAATAAAGGCCTCAGTTCTGCAAAGCATTATGGGAGTTAAATCAAACACCTTATATTTCCCATAAATCAGAATCCTTTAACCCAGGGGTGTCAAACTCATTTTAGATCAGGGGCTACATTCAGCTTAATATGATCTGAAGTGGGACAAACCAGTAAAAAACTAAAAAAACAAATTAACTAATACTATACAGTATAAATAACGTCAACTCCAAAATTTCCCCTATGTTTCAGAGTGAAAAATGTAAAATTACATCATGAAAACAAACAATATTAGGCTTTAGTTTATCATTTACACATATGCATTCTAATTTACAGATGACAGTGGATCTACAGATACACTACATATTTAGTATTGGGTGGAATATTGTGAAAATTATACTTACCGATACTTCTCTTAAGACATTTGCAATTTTTCACATTTGTTCTAATTATTGAGATTTTTTTGCGCAATTATACTTTCTTTTAGTGTCACTGAATGGAAAAAAAAACACATTTACAGGATTAGAGGATTTTTTTTTTTTTTACTTGTGAATATTTATAAGTTATTATATTATGAGATTGAATTGGGCTGAATGTGGACCATGAACTAAAATGATTTCAATCTTAGTGTAATTTTTGCATTTCATAAATTCATCCAAAGGGCCAGATTCGGTCCTCGTGCCACATGTTTGACACCTCTGCTCTAACCCCTAATGGTATACACAGCCTGGTCAAAAAAATCCACACATTTAAACAAATGAAGCAGGTAAGAATCTCTGAGTTTAGAGTTACAGCAGTGACTGATATGTTTCAGCTGCAACAAGTTCTTTATCCCTAAAAACAAAACCTTTCTTAAACAACCATCAGTTGGCTACAGCAGTGTTTCTCAACCCTGGTCCTAGAGGAACACTATCCAGCATGTTTTAGATGTTCCCCTCTTTGAACACACCTGATGGTCATTATCAGACTTCTGCACAGTTTGATGATAGGCTGATCATTTGAATCAGGTGTGTTTGGAGAGGGATACGTCTAAAGCATGCAGGGTAGTATTCCTTGAGGACCAGGGTTGAGAAACACTGGGCTAGAGAGTGTAAGGACTGGACAATACTCAGATTCACTGGAATCATCAAACTTCAACGTACGAGTTCAAGAAAGTATCACTTCCATGTGTGAATGTGGGTTGACCACCACAGCGTCCAGACCTGAACCCCAATGAGAATAAGGGATGTGATGAAGACTTTACCTTGGCCAAAAAAATGAGGAAAGTCAGGGTGTGAATCAATGTTGTGACACTCACTGGGTCAGTTTCTAATCATTGAGTGACATGAACGATACCATGGTGGATGTGTCTGAAAGTGACCCAGTTTTTTAGCCACATAGTGTCTTTATATCCATCCATCCATCCATCCATCCATCCATCCATCCATCCATCCATCCATCCATCCATCCATCCATCCATCCATCCATCCATCCATCCATCCATCCATCCATCCATCCACCCACCCACCCATCCATCCATCCACCCACCCATCCATCCATCCATCCATCCACCCATCCACCCACCCACCCATCCATCCATCCATCCACCCACTCACCCACCCATCCATCCACCCATCCATCCATCCATCCATCCATCCATCCATCCATCCATCCATCCACCCACCCACCCATCCATCCACCCATCCACCCACTCACCCATTCATCCATCCATCCACCCCCCCACCCACTCACCCACCCATCCATCCATCCATTCATTCATTCATCCATCCACTCACCCACCCCTCCATCCATCCATCCATCCATTTTTTTAACTGAGTTTATCTTCACTAGGGTCACATAGAGGGGATACGCTCTACTTAAGGGTGAATGTGGACAAGTCCCCAGTTCATCGCAGGGCTGATATATAGAATTAAACTATCACTCTCGCATTCACACCTTTGGGCAATTTAGTTGAACCAATTAACCCATCAGTCTGTAGATGGTGGTAGGTGCCCAGAGGGAACCTACACAGACATGCAAACTAGTATTGTGTGATGTATAACTTGACCATTGGAAAATGTAGTGGTGTTGCTAGCCTTTCCAGAGTTGACCCATCATTCACCATTCCCGAAATATAAGCATGGATAGAATCCACGGATCAAAGTAACAACAGGTCAAAGGTCTCAGCGTATCCTCAGTTCTACATTTTTGTGGTCAAGTTGATATATTTGTTAACTTTTACATGGCCAACATTCATTTTTAAATCTCCCTGGCACATCATCAAACTAGAAAAGCATTCTGAGAGTGGAAACCTCCGCCAAGGCAGACCCCCCCCCAACTCCAAATGAAGAGAGGTCCGCCAAGGAGGTCAGATTGTCAGCAATATCACTGAAAAAGTTATGGATGGATATTGACAACATTTTCAACATGTGTTGGGAGTGTCACAAGGAACAAATGATTATGTTTTGGTGGTGATCCGGAAGAGATCCTGGATTCTGGATTACTTTGAAATTTTCCAGGATCTCTTCCGGATCATCACCAAAATTGAATCATTTGTTCCTTGTGAATTTTATCAAAATCCATCCATAACTTTTTGAGTAATTTTGCTGAAAAACAGACAAACAAACGAAAACATGACCTCCTTGGCGGAGGTAAACATCACTGTGTTTGCTAAATGAGAGTTGTTCCTTTTACATTGCATTCTGTAATGATGATTTCACCTTCATCAAAGCTCTGTTACTGCCATCAGACATGTCACTGAGCCTTGACAGAGGCTTTCGTTTACACAGACATCACTCAGGAATAAAGGAGAAACATTAGTGGAGCAGAAGTGCTCTGTAGAAGGAGCTGTAGATGCTTTGAAGACAGTTTAAATAATGTGTAACCTTAAACAGTGAAGTCTCAGTGAAGGGTAAACACTACAAAAGGTGGCTGCACACATCTGATTGGAGGGCAGTTTCAGTTCATTCATAAAATACAGATTTTATAAAGGGTGTTTTAGAGTATCCACAGGTGTAGCGATGTTTTTTGTACCAGTCTTCTAACTCAATTTACAGCTCATAAAACATGTTTTAGTGTGCCATACGTCTCTAACAAGTCATTTGTTCAACATATTCAATGTTCTTTCTTCATAAACCTGGAGGGTTCAATAACCCCTGACGAAAATACCACCACTGTACATTATCTAATGCGTGAATAATCAAGATCAACAACCTGCTGTCGATTACACAGAAGCTGCCCAGGCTTGTGGTTGCAAGATAAATGTACCATACCTTTGAAATACCACAAAAGGGCTGGAGCATATCTCGGGTAAACAGTATGACAGTTCAGGTCTTGAGTGTTTGTTGTGTAGAAGAAACACAGTAAAAACTTAGACATCCACACCCACAACCTGAAAACTGTATTATACACTGAACCACCATTCAGATAAAATCTTTACAGTCACAAAATAGGTTAAAATGATAATAGCTTGTTATTGTTGGGCGTATGATATGTGTAGTGATGCCAAAAATGTGTGACTGATTTGTCAGCTCCCAACGAAAAGAAACTCAGACCTTTCTAGAGTGTAAAGTGAATGTGAGGAGCAAAGAGAAAGGGAAAATGTTAATTATCAGATCTTCTCCATCATCACCTCTATCTCTGTCTGCCTTTCTCTCCCTCTGTGCTCCTCTTTGTCTGCAAACATGAGCTTAGCTTCTTAACTCCCCTATCTGTTGGAGCTGAAGTGTTCCTGCTTTGACAGGGTCAATATTGACAGAGCCAATGTGTGTGTTGTGAATGTACAGTAATTCTCTCTCCAGTAGACGCTGAGGTGCGTTGCTCAACACTCCAAAGCAGACAAAGACATCAGTCAGGTAGATTTACTCAGACCTCACGCAAGACGGGAAAACGAAAGAGATCCTGGATAAAAGCATGCAAACCTACACGGACAGACTTCTGTATTTGCAAATAGTGTGGAGTCACATGATGCAACCCTTCAAATTAAACATGTAAATTACAGATCCTTTGGTCCAGACATTAACTGAAGTTGCCCACATCAGGTTAGGCCTCTGAGCACAGTCTTCTATTCAAGTTTTCTTTTCCTTTCTCGTTTATTTGTATTATAAAGTAGTTTGTGGAATGTGATAGATCAGAATGATGTATAGGTAAGAGTATTTTCATTGAATCGCGGCACTTCTCTTTCTCTTTATTCTTTATTTCAAGGCAAAACCCATGAAAACAAACAAACAAACAAAAAAAACAATACATATTTTAAAATAATATAGACATATATGAATACAAGAAGACAGACAAGAAATAGAACACATCTGTCTAGCTAAATATTTATCTGAGAGTTTGTGTTAGATCAGGGGTCAGTTCTACAAAGACACTAAACTCTTAGTAACAGAAGCAGAAAACGGTTCAAATTATGTCAAATTTTCTTTAGACATTTCAAGTTGTTCACATTTGTTCAGATTATTCACATTTTATTATTACAGGATAGTTTGTAAATGTAAGTATTTTCATAATTTAATATTATTTTGACAGTCAAACAATGACAAAAATTTGAAGTTGTCGTCATTTATAGGCAAAAAAAAATGTAAAACTGAGAAGAAAATATGGAGTCATTTAATAGGTTATTATGCTCTTCATCCCACGGGCCGCACTAGAACCATTGGCAGGCCGCATTTGGCCCCCGGGCCGCATGTTTGAGACCCCTGTGTTCGATGAATGGGGATTTGCCACCAACACACTAGTTTCCTCACATGGCTTCATGTTAGTTGAAGATATTTTTCTAGAAGACAGTACTTTTTGTGTCACATAAACTGAAACAGATCTCATGTTGTCTGTTCCTTTAGATGTAAAGTGCTTCACATTCAAGGGAAATCATTCTTTCCCAGATGGGATGGTGGATACGTTGTTCTGGGTGTTTTTCTTTGGTTTGTTTTTTGCTACTGAGTAGGGAGACATAATTTTCGGTCTGTGGTTACCTCTCAGCAGAATCCTTGTTACTGCTTAGCTTCACTACAAATTCCCATAACACAGAACCTCTCAAGATAAAGTAATTAAAGGAGTCATTCCATGGTTACTTCATTAATATTGTTGTGTTCTCCCTTGTTATTGAATACATTGTGTGTTGGTTCTACTTAAAAAAAACATCCAGATTACTTTGTTTCCAGCTGTTTTTGAAGGGTAGAAAAAATGACTTGAGGTTGAACAACAGAGTTTACCGGTACTTCTTCATACATGTCCATGACGCCATGATGAGGCATCTCTGATAGGCTCAGAATGCGTCAAGGAACACTCCCCCCTCCGCTCTCACTCTGTGTGTGTTTACCATCCCAGAGTAGCAACCAGATTGATGCTTGTTTTGAAAACGTGCAGGGAAAAAATGCTCCTTTATTTCCACAGAGAGCACATGAACGAGTTTGCTCCGCCATTTTGTATAGCAGCTACTGTGGCGCCGTCTTCTCTTGTAGATGCTAATGCTAATGCTAACCCCATGTGGGTAACACCAATGTCCTTGTGACGTGTAGTGTACAAACTTTTTCTGAGTGGCCCATTTCTCGGTGTTGTTTTCTATGAATGGTAAATACTAGGGCATTAACTAAAATGTTGACTAGTCGAGATGTCGACTTTCGTAGCACAAGTCAACTTAAATTTGGAGGAGTCGACAGGTTGCATGTTATTTTTTCTCTCCCTGCCTCCCTCTCTCTCTCTCACACTCACTCACTTGTGTATGTGCGCACGTAAACACAGACCAGACGTAAACAAGACACCTGCAGGTAAGACAGTTGTGGTGGGCTAACAAAACAAACACACACATCACATGTGTGGAAATACGGCACGGCATCTGAAGAGGTATCGGCTAATGTGAATGATATGAGCAGCATTAGCTAGCTAACCTGTGACAAGCAGTGCTGGCAACACACTCTTTTACACACACACATGATATGGACAGTGTTGTGTTCATCTTATTGGCCTTAAACTTATTACACATAATATAAAAAGTGAGGACGTGTGACAGACGTGTGGACAGTCCAGTTTTAGAGCCGTGGGTCCAGACCAAATGCAGACATATGTTCACCTACTGATGTTCAGTTACATTTAACAGAAAACTCTTTGCTAACGTTAGCCTTTGTTTTGTTGCAGTTAAGGTGCTGTTTGTGTCAGCGGACATTGTTACGTTGCACTGAATTTTAATACAAGTTGCTTATTACTGGACAGACGTGTGTCCGTGTTGTTTTTTTTTTGTTTTGTTTTTTTTAGCCATGTGTGTGTTGTTTGTCCGCTAACAATGTGATGATGTCACCATGACCCAGTGGACGCAACATGACTTTATTGACAGATAAGTCGACTTGAAAAAAAACTGAAGTCGTTAATGCCCTAGTAAATACAGCTAGTGGAGGTGACACACCACGCAGCAAACGCAGCATGTGTTGGTAACTCGGGGTGACCCATTAGATTCTAAAAGGAGCGTGGAAAAGTGGTTTTCAGCAGAATGACACCTTTAATAGAACACTGAAATTCCCATAGCTGGGGTGATAATGCAAAACAGATTATAGAGCTGTTTGTACCAACCGTTGCTAACTTAGCCAGTTAAATCCTCAGCTTAAAATGGTTCACCTGGACTTTTTTTTCTTACGTTGACAAACTACAAGGTTAGAAAATATACTGTGACGAAGTTGGTTTGCCCAATTTCCAGAGCACATCTTCTAGATCTTTCAAAATCTAGCAATCCTTTATAATTTGCCGCATGCCATAATAACTTCTTCACCATGCTCCTAGTACAGGTATGAGTACAATTACCATAATGACCCAATGGCACATACTGTATATGAAGCACAATGTCTCAAGTTTCAGAATCTGTTGGAATTCTTCCAGTTGCACAAACAGTGAACGTGTTACAGTCATTCAGCATATGTGCAGTGTGTGTCAACAAAGACACATCTGGTTTGAAAAAGTTAACATGTAAAATGCCTAACAATGCATATAGACCAGATAAAAGTGGCATAAGAAGCAAAAGAAGCATAAAATAAAAGCTAAAAGGATAAAATAAATAATAACTAGACAATTCCCCCAAGTGGAAATTGTGGAAGGGGCTCGGGGTTCGGTGCTGGGCCACGTCGCCTTTTCTGAGGCTAAGTCTCACAAGAGCTACATTAATTTGTAGAGGACAAAGGTGTCTGTGATGAAAAGTTGAAACGACGTCGCTGGGTCAAAGTACGGCAAAGTAGTAGTGTGTACAAGTAGGCAACTTGTGTATTTTTCACATTCAGTGCCCCATTCATTTTATATGGAGATTTTTTTTTTTCAAATTTTTTTTCATATTTTTACTTCAAATACTATTTGTAGTAGTGGTAGTAGTAGTAGTAGTAGTAGTAGTAGTAGTAGTATTTGCAGTACTGGTAGTTTTATAGTATTTTTTATTAATTGTAATATTTGTTACTTGCTTTACATGTAGACTGTGCATATGTCAAATACCACAGATCAGAGCCTTACGGCTCTGATCTGTGGTATTTGACATATGTGAGTACTTATACATAAATACATATACACTAGGCATATGTCAAATACTACAGATCAGAGCCTTACGGCTCTGATCTGTAGTATTTGACATATGTGTGAGTATTTATTTATACACACTGTACATGTGTCAAATACTTAGACCAGAGCCTACGGCTCTGGTCTAAGTATTTGTGTGTATTAGTATTTATACGTGTATAAATATACACTGTGCCACCTCTTAGTACTCACAGAAACTCACAGTACAGGTATGTTGATCTGTTTGCCTGTCAATCATGTTAAAGCACCTCCCCCACTGTTATAGTTCTGTTAATTGTCTGCACCTGTTAGTCAAGTCAGAGCAGCTCTGTTGCTAGGCAACGGCGCTGCGCTGCACTCTGTGTCACACAGAAACACTGGCTTTCAAGCAAAATCTTACCTCCGAACTACTGCCATTTGTGAGAGAACCGTAAATGCTAGCTCAAAACCAAAATGATTGTGAGTGGCAGGAGGCTTTGAGGAACGCGTAGATGTATTTTTTTTCACTGTAGGGTCAAACATGACCGAGATTCGGCAGTTTTAAAAACACTAAATTTAGGCGAACATAAGATTTTCTTTGATCCAAATTAACATTGCAGTCAATGGAGGCGCAGACCAGACATCACCCCAAACTACTGAGGCTCATTTAAATTCCAAATGAGCTAGATCTTCCAAATCTTTTTTATATGGATCCTAGGTAGTATGACTACATTTGTGGAAAGTTTCATTCACTTACTATTTATCGTTTGGCCACGGCGACGATTTATTCACAGATTTTTCACATTAATTTTCTGCTTCTCTTCCACTCTGTTCAACCGTTGCTAGGTAACGCTCCCACTCTAAAAATGAGATTTTTGCCTTTCCATGCTCGACATTTGGGGTTCTGTATCGAGAACCATACGTCCCACCACCATGGGACATACATTCCTGCAAAGAAGACAAATTTTCCTACGTTTTAAAATTAAAATGACGCCTGTGCGACAAAGTATCCCGAACTAGTAGCGTTCGGAAAAAACGCCTTTTTTTTGTCGCTCCCATTAAGAATGAATGGGTTTTTGTTGCCAGGGTAACGAAAACACCGTACGACATATCGGTATTTTGACAACGCCATTTAAATCCTGGGCCAAATCGAGGGGGGGTTACAGTTTACGGAATTTTGATCCGATGTACCGTTTAGAAGTTAGGGGCCGCGTAAACGCGGCCCTATTCATTCCGGATGGACATTTTTGACCGATTTTTCGCAGTTTTTACGAAAACCGTTTATCGGAATAACTATAAAAGTCATAGCGCATCATTCGGGTATAGGACGCACATTCGTGCGTCAAAATTTTTTCACTTTTTCAAAAGCCCTAGGAGGAGAAGCGGTCCAAAATTTTGTCCGGAAGATGAAAAATAATAATAAACGGGTGCAAGAACAATAGGTGCTTGTGCACCACACAGAGACTCTGTCTCTGTGTGTGGTGCCCGAGCCCCTAATAATAATAATAATAATAATAATAATAATAATAATAATAATAATAATAATAATAATAATAATAATAATAATAATGGGCATAAAACACACCAAACATTATAAATATTAGATTAAATGCTAGAATTAGCAGAAGTGGAATTTTTCATCAGTTTTGCTTTTATCCTGTCAAATATGGCTGTCATGTTTAGCAGTGGCTGGGATGGTGACTATGGAAACCATATTGATATAGACATCTTAATGGTTTAAAGTCCTCCATATAATGAAAAAGAACAAAAGAACAAAACATTTTGACAAAGACGTATTTTTATGAATTGTTACAGAACAACAACTCATCACAGCTTGCCTCTCCGCAAACAAATGCTGGAGTGGAATCCAAATGAAGAAATACAAACTAGCTAAACAAGAGGTTTGCATGATAATATTTACCAGCCTTTTTATGTTCATTTTTATTTTTTCTAACTCACGCCATGTGGAAGCTGTCGGCCAAACTATGCATTACTAGTTCATCTGTGGTTGTGACTGTGCTGCTTTTCCAAGTGTTGCACGTTTTCAAGTAAAAGCTCTTCTTGTGCTCTTCAGCTCTGTTACAGCTAAACTTCCTGCCATCACTTACATCAAAGCTACATTATGTTGGACAGGATGGGGTTTTCATAGGTATTTAGTCTGTCAGCAGTGCCTTGTCCACACATACAGGACAATACTGTGACTGTTTTTAAATGATGTACTTGGCCCTTATTTATTTATTTGAATTTGATAATTTAAGGTCTTGATAAATGGGGCACTGATGGGAGAGCACTTTAAATTTCATTGTATCTGACAATGATAATTAAAGATAGAACTATTTATCTTTTATTGTTCTGTGCTGCAGTTTGAGGAATGCACTGTGTTGGCTAAATAAGAGATGGGACACCTAACAAATAAAGGTTATGGATCCCAAATGGATAATAACATGATCCCAACAAGTTCACTTTTTATTCTTCTTCTTATCACAGTATAGATGCCCAGAACAATACACTGTACACTTATTGAATTTTGCACTGTGTAAAGGATAAGTCACTCTGCAATATCTCTGACATTTCCCATTTATATACTTATGCACTGAATCAGCACATTCCAGTTTCCATGCTTTTCCTGGCTGTATGATGCGTATATTGGAAAAGGATGATGTCCTGAGATATATGTTATTTTAAAACCCCAGCGATATATGTAACCATTGTACAAGCACAAATGCACATTACAGTCAGGATACAGTATATTTTTCAGTAGTTACATCATATTTGACTGTATTCCAATCAATTCAATCATCTGAAATCCACTGAATAATCTGTGCAAGTTTTCATAAAACACAGATAGAACTGACTGGTTTGATGTCATTGTGTTCCTTTTATGACATTGTTTAAGAGAATAGAGCCTGTGTGTGTGTGTGTGTGTGTGTGTGTGTGTGTGTGTGTGTGTGTGTGTGTATTCCTATCTTTATGGGGACATTGATATGTTTACATAGTCACAGAATGGGGACCTCTGACACTATGGGGACCAAAATTCAGGTCCTCATGAGGGTTGTATATAAATTAAGGCCCCACTAGTAAAATACAAATGATGTGGCCCGAAAAATAAATTATTTAGTTTCTTCCGGAAGTCCCCACAAAGTATGGGGGAAACAGGTGTAAAGTAAAACATGTATTTTACAAAGGTTTGAAGATACGTTTCCTTTAAAAATAAATATTTATTTTATAAATTATATTTATTTATTATTATACATTTTATGAATATGTATTTTTGATGTATTTTTTTTAAATTATTTATTTATTTTCTAATTTTTTAAATTTTTTGTATTTTATTTTATTTACAATTTAAAAAAAAAATCACTACACAATGGCTACTTGATTACAAACTTGTTCCTCATGAGACATGGACACAAGTGTGTGTGTGTATGTGTGTGTGTGTTGTTGTACAGTACCATTATGGACATTACCTCACTTTCTTCCTACGTGCCTCTACAGCTCACACTGACACACTCAGCTACTTGAATGGAAGTCTACGCCACACAAGGCCAAATACATAATAACTTGAGCAATCGCCTATTTCTGGAGCAGAAGGAAAGCAGCAGCAGCAGCAGAGAAAGGAGCTGTCTGTATATTCATGGGAACAACGCTGCAGACAGAGGAAGTTGCATTGTACAGAGAGCTGGATAACCTGCCTGTTTTAACTTCACAACGTTACTGAGGCCTGAGCTCACTGCCTACTTCCAAGAACAATGACACTGCAGCACTGACACACTAAACACAAGTGTGAGAACTGTGCGTCTCAGTATGTGAGTGTCGATCAGATTTCTATAAACTGTGTGTTGGCCCAGTTTACTGTGAGTATGAACAATAAGCTATAGCTGACAGGAAGCCAGGCCATCACCAGGGAACAACAGCACTAGCCAAGGGAACAATACACATATGTAATTCTTTATTTTGAAAGGGCACACTAGTCTCAGTTTTCTTCTTTTTTTTTTTTTTTTTTTTTTTTTTTTTTTTTTTTACACAGCTTCGTTTAACATTCTGTGCTCACACACCTCCAAAAATCAGATCCATAAGGTTATGGGTGTTTCCTCAGTTTTGATTTTCTAATAGAGATAAGCGTGTGTGCTGAAACATGTATAATCCTGAATTGTATTGAATTACATTAGTGCTGGCCAACTGACATCATAAAAATAACCATTAATTCTTGACCTTGTAAACAGTAGATGATAACTCTCAGGGGCCCATTTAACCCTGAAAAACCTCAACAGCAACCAACAACCAACCACATCTACTGTACTAATCTGTAATATTCAATATCTATTGAACCACTAATCCCACAAATACATCAATATAATGCTGTTAAAACACAGTTTCTCTCAACATGGAAAAGATATAATTTTCTGCCACACTGATGACAATGGTTGGATTGTAGACACTTGTTTAATGTTCAAATATGATATATATTTATTGAAAAATAACTTTTTTCTGTAGTTGCCTCTGTTTTCATGAAATAACCTTTGATTTTATAAACATCCATATGATCAGTCCAACAATTTCTGAACCACGTAATATTCAAAAGGGTTGCTGGAGCTTATCCTGACCAATAAGAAAAGGTGGGGTGCACCCTGAATGTGTCACCAGGTCACTATCTTAAATACACCTTTAGCTATTAAGTTATATGCCTGTGGATAGTGGAAGGAAGCAGGAGTATTTGGAGAGAGGCCACGGCCACACAGAAATGCCCGGACTGGTGCTGGGTTCAAGGATCAGTGCTAACCACTGCACCCCTGTGTAACTCATTAGTAAATCAACTATAGGAAAATACCAGATTTTTCACTAAAAAGTGCTGAATGCAGATAATAATATCATAATAAATAGTGATATGGTGATAAATCTCTCAGGAAAAGTCAAATGTTGAGAAAATTTAACATGGAAGTCATCACAAAAATAGTTCTAGGTCCGTAATGGATAACAGTAAAAAAATTTTTTTTAAAAACCAACAACAAAAAGTAAAAAATTGATATATACGTAAATTAAAATGGCATGCTCTTGGGAAGATATTTCTGATCCTTTTCTTCCGTAAATAGACTCAGACTAAAATCAAATGAAGAGTTCTGCTGTTCAGGCCTTCTTTGAGTAAAGGTCTGTGAAGCTTTGGGGAAAAAAAATTGATTAAGATACTAAAAAAAATAAATGGTTTCTGTTTGTTGTACTACAATGTTTTAGATAATAATAATTACCTGTGTGAAGGAATGGTGGAGGTTATGATTTCACCAGGATTTGTCTGTGAGAAAAAGTTATGGATCAATTTAGATTAAATTTTTTGGGAAAATTTGATACAAATAACAAATTACTACATTATGGTGATGGTTGGGGTGGGGTATGGGGGGGGGGGTCTGTGCTCTGCAAGTGCTTTTCTTGTTGGAAATGCAATCATATTGTATTTTTATCTGTATTTAACCTGTATATTCACTTCACGTCACTTTCAGTACTCTGCGAGCGATTGGGTCTGGCCAACATGTTAAGGCCAACCACTGTATGATCGTTTCATGTATCTAGGAAAAAAAAAAAAGCAGCATATTTTCATTTGCAGTGAACTACATTTTATCTGATATTATTAAAAAGTGACATATTTTTAGAGGATGTAAATATCTCAAAATGTAGTTCTCCAGAATTCTGCTTGTGGTGAACATTGAATAAGCATAAGAGAGAAAACGAGAGAGAGAGAGAGAGAAGGGGGGGGGGGGGTATTCAGGAAGTGGTAACTGAATGTATTTGCATCAAAGCAAAGCCAGAAAGTTTGTACACATCTTCACAATTTAATCTTCTGATCAACTGAATGTTTTGAGACACAATAAATGGCATTGACACAAATGTGAAAATAAGTGTTTAAAAAAAAATCCACCTCCTATGAGTGCTGGGTTAATGGGTGTATTTTTTTTTTCTGCTATAGATGTTTAAGCCTGAGCTAATTTGAACCACATTCAGGCAAGTATAATGGTGTTAAAAGTGTAGTATTTATGTCTGGCATGTAGTGGGTTAGAAGGGCAAAGGTGCAGAAAAGTCCAAATATTCAATAATGTACATGTAAGTCTGTAAGACATATGTAAAAGTAGTTATAATCCATCACTGCTTACAAATGAAATACACTTGCATTCAGGAAAAAAAAAAAAAAAAAAAGTCTAATCGCTGCTATAACAATGACAAGATAAGCAATAAAACCCATCCGTGCATAACTCCATTTATCATGGTGAGTGAATAACATTTAAGACACTCCACCTCTAAAAGAACCATCTGTGTCTATATAAAACTACTATGCACGGTGACACTATCCAGCAGGGAATCAGCTGTTGGTGGGTTGCTATGTTTTTAACAGCAGACTTTTATAGGAAACCTTTTGGAACCTGCCAAGGTGAAAAAGCAGGTTACAATTAGTCTCCTGCCGAGTTCATTTCACTAGTCTTTGAACATAGTGGCTGGGCTAACAGCCAACATTAAAAACAAAGAACGATTGGACAGAGTCATTATTCTGATTCACAGGCTGCAGTAGGTAGATTATAATGTCAGTAATTTGAACATGCCTGTCATGCATCATATCATGTAAATATGAGAACATGTCAATCCAACTGTGAATGTATTAACATGAAAGATTAAACCAATAACATGCAACACAGATGTATGATGTGAAAATATGATAACCAAATAAAATATGGAGGTATTTGGAGAAAATGGACGTTTGAGGTTTAAAATCTGCACCCAATCTCATCAACCATCAAGTCAATATTCATTTTTGGCTGTTTTACAGTAAAACAGAAACAATGGGATAAAATGTTTGCAAATAAAGGTGAGCAGGAATAATTATGTATGAATTTGATACACTGTTGGTTTTCTGCACATTACACTCTGTCTGTCTGTTGCTTAAAAAACTAAAATATTGATGGACTCCACCCACTGCAAAAGCTCAGTTTTCAGACTTTTGCAGAAATAAGAAGCATGATCATATCATCCCCACTTTAGTTTCTTTACACCAGGTTTACTGCGTACTTCTTTGAACTTGTCTCTTAGTTATATCTCACATGTCTTTGTCAGTCTTTTCAGTCATTTAGCAGCAGGATTTGTCTTAGTTTAAATCTACAGAGTGTTTACAGTCAGGTCAGCTGAGGCCATGATCGCTTTTTATCCTCCTCTTAGAAAATACTTTGATTTAAATGCGTATCATGAGCTGTGACAGGGCCGCCTATCACAACTTTTAAAGAAACTAACGGAGGTCCTGCTCCACGGTAGGTACTCGAGAGCACTTGGTAGAAGTTGTGCAGATTGGTTGTCCAAAATTACATCATCAGATCACTGGAACAACATGGGGATCAGGACATGATTGGACATTTTGATACATTTGTAATTTTCTCAGAAGTAAAATCAGTTATTGCTCTGGAAAAAAAAAGTGCTCAAATGATTAGTTAAGATTAATTGTGAAGGATACATTATTATTATTATTATTATTAGTAGTAGTAGTAGTAGTAGTAGTAGTAGTAGTAGTAGTAGTAGTAGTAGTAGTAGTAGTAGCAGTAGCAGTAGCAGTAGTAGTAGATAACTTTACTTTCGATAAAACTGTGTGATGTTCTAAGTCTTTTATTACAACTGATATTAAAAATGTTCTTTTCAATCAGTCAAAGTAACATGGTTCCACTTTCTGAATTATACTTAAATCAGATTTACATAAAGCTGTGTTTTTCTACACAATGTTTGTACATTTCTGCCCACTTAAATATTGTTGCATTGTATGAAAAAAAAGACCTGTTAGCTGTTTTGTTGAGTTGTTGTTGTCTTCAAACCCTGTACCTTCAGAAGGTCACAGAGGTCACACACATACATAGAATATACGTCAACCAAATGTGTAAAGTGTACTGTCATGTTTTACAATTAATCAAAGTTTTGTCATTATTTCCTGTTGCATTGATGTCAGAGTCCAGGAAGGACAATGGTTTACAGTAAGGCCTCCTGGCGGGAGTGTGTACCAGTGTGTGTGTGTGTGTGTGTGTGTGTGTGTGTGTGCATATGATTGTGATTGTACAGGAGGGTAAGGTTCATAGATGTGTTTTGGTTTGGAGCTGAGTTGAGTGTAAGTGCAGTAAAAACCACAAGAGGCCATAAAGAGTTCACCATGACCTGTGTGCAATGCATGTGTGTGTCAGGATGAGAGGGAGTGAGAGAGTGATAGAAAGAGGAAAAAAAGCAGATGTTTAAGCATCAGAAGTGTCAGCCCAGGCTTTGTTAGAATCAGTCTCAGATTATTAGTATGTTTCGCACAAGACCTGGATGCAGAAGACAATAATGAGCCAGTTCTGTCCCAAGTAAAATGAATTCTCTAAAATCACCAAAATTGCTCTCATTTACGTGTCATGTATTGAACATGTGTAGAAATAGAAAATAACACTTGGCTATTTGTTCAACAGCTGTTTGCAGTGACATCATAAACTTCATGAACACAAAACATAAGCCCTTTTTGGCAGCTTTTATAGTGGACACACCCACACACAAATAGACATTGGTATCAGTCTTGTCCAATAGTCTTGTTAACCCGCTGAGTAAATACTGGACTGTTAGTGTTGTTTGGGCTTGTAACTCTTCAAAGTCTCCTTGGGTACAGCCTCAGAAATTACACTCATATTACAAAAAAATCCATTTACATAAAAAAAAACAACAACAACAACAAAACAATCCAACCTTACAAACAACTACAAAAAAAGGAAGTAGTTTAAAAGAAAGTAGTTTAATATGAAAAAAAACATACTAACCATAACATTTGGGAGCATATTTTCTTATTTTATTAGGATTTATAGTATTTATTATATGTTATTCTTTTGTTTTACTCTTTCTGTATTAAAAACAGTGGTTACCAATATTTTTGGCTCATGACTTAATTTTAATAACATGCATTTCTGATGACCTCAGACATGATCATATAATATTTTTCTATACTATGTTGCAAATAAAAAATAATTTCAGATTACATTTAGTTTATATCATGTATATTCTTATAGACAGAGGCAGAGTACTGAACAAGTGAGGATTTTATTTTCCTTGGTCAGAGTATGTACAGTCAGTCCAGCTTGTATTCACAAAGCTGAAAATGAATACTGAACAAACAATAACTCAAACCAAAGAGCTGCAATATCTGAAACTGACCACAATGTACATTTGACAGATAAACAGTACGACAGTGCTTCAGTTTCAGACTCAGTTTGTCATGTCTTTTATGGATCATGATTGTCTCTTTCAAATCACCGCATACTTTTTTAGTAGTAGGTGTTCATTTCTTCTTTTTAAAAATCAATTACTAGAAATTTGAGGTTGAAAAACATTGGGTTAAAGGTTTAAAGGGTAATTTGTTTTATTATCTCCACAGGAAAATTCAGTTTCTACATTTTACTCATTCTCATACAGACAATTATTAGCATTAGCATATAGCACACACATGATAATACTAATATGAATATCTTTCTAAATGGGAATTTTCCCCCTCTCTTTTTAGGAAAAAATTATCTGTCTACTCCTTGATGCAAAATCAACTACAAACCAGTGCAAATTTAAATAAATAAATAAAAACTAACAATAAAACATCAATTGTGTGAACCATAAGATATTATTGGACACCAATAAATTCTAGAAATTATATAAATCTATGAACATTTTGATTCTCATGTTGATCTCCTGAATGTATAGACTCACTATATAACAACTATATAATAACCTATATAATCTATATTTGAAATATTAGGTGTATTGACATTAAACAAAATAAAAGTAAATGCATGTGAATTGGGGAAAATATGCAAATTAGTGTAGAGGGGGTATAAAAGTCAATATAATAATTGTTAAAATATTGTTAAATATACAATTTGGTTCAATATTGTTAAATTTCACGATACTACAGTTGACGTTTAGTTGTTTTTTTTATGGCATCAGAAGCCTGTAGCATTTCTGCTGTATCAGCTTTGTTGTTGTTTTTTTATATATATCCTGTCAAATGTTTCAGTGCATCATTGCTACACTGACAGAATATCTGGAGTAATAATTTTCCAGTATGTGTTGATGTTTTTATCCAGGAGAGTGTGGTTATGGAGAATTAAAAGTGTTAAATATTATGTCTGTAACAGTTTACATGTTTACCGCTCTGCTGTTGTAACTTTATTTTTTAATATAAACTACAGTTATTCATGTTACTCATTCTCTGTTTCCCTAAAACTGAATGACTGATTGATCTTTTACATCCACCCAAACATAATTAATAATTACAAAATAGACCTGAAATCATTACTGACACATTCCCTTTTCAAATTTGTTTAATATATGTCTCTCTGGTGGCGTGATAAGAGGTCACAGTTGATACGCTTTTCATTCGGCTGTGACTCACTGTGCTCACAGGAAAGTGACTTAACTCTTCATCTTTCCACATTCGTCTCTTTATCTTTCACTTTGTACATTACAATCACACTTCACGCCTTTATTTAATATAGATACTGCACACGTTGACATACATTATGACATACATTTTCCACCCTGCATTCAGGAGCGTGATATGTCAAAGCAAACACAGATTTACCCTGTTTTCTTTATCACTAAATGTTTTTGATCACAGATATATACATATAATTGATGTACAGGTACTGTATGTACTTTAATGTTCCATTTATATTTATCACTAACCTGTTCTGGGCACATACACACTATCGCCCCAAGCCTCAGCAGTGACACGTTTTCTGTATAAATGAGTCGACTTTTCTAATCCACTGGTGTGTGCTTAAAACAACAACATTCTTCTATCTTTTGTGGTTGCTTTTATACTAAATTTAATTATAGTTTAGTGCAATTGGTTAGATTTTTAGTGCTTATATTTTACTCCTTTATGCAGCACTGTCTCCCAGAAAACATTCATATATGACTAAAAGTAAATTGCAGCTGCATTCCTCTCAGCAACATAATCAGTGGAAACTTAATTTGTAACTTAATACATTACATAGCACATTTTTTTGCATAGTTGGTTGAATTAAATGTTGGAATAATCTAATGTGAAGTTTAGAATCAACTTTTTTCCACTTTTAAATTACATTAAATCAGTCATGTCTCCCAGAAATTCTGTTTATGTATGACTAAATAGCATTCATACGTAACATAATCACGTTACTTACTAAATGTAATTTTTGAAAGAAGAATTAAACATTACATTCAATACCCAAAGGAACCTGGTCTGGATGGATGATGCACAATCCAGAGCCTTGACTCTATAGTTCAGTCCTTAGACATATTAGTGTGAAGTAGGTGTACGGGCGAATTCCAATTCCTCCCTTAACCCTCAATCTCAAACTGCGCGCTCTCGTGAAGTCTGAGTGTTGTCCCAATTCTAAGACTCTTTAACTTGAGGGGCAAGTTTGAGGGCTGTATATCCCTCAATACGACACCACCCTTGGGAGCAAGGGTTACCCAGAATGCAGTATTTTCTTTGTTAATGGAGACATAAAAATTACGAAAATCATTGTATTATCTTAGTTTAGGTCCATTTTATGGATTATATACCTCATTGTTGCATAACATGTATTTTTTATTTTACGATCTTTTGTTAATAGCGGCTGGTGCGGACAAGCTAGCTATCGTTTAAGTTAGATAACGTTACAGAAACGGTCATTTTTTGCAATGGTAATGTAGTTTTTTTTATCAAGATAACAGCCTATATAACATGCTTGTGCTGATAATGGTATAAGATGACCAGGCTAATGTCACCTTTCGTAGCCGCAGAGTTATCTAACGTTAGTTATAGCTGGTGTTTACCTTTCATTGAGCCATGGTATGTGGTGACAGCTGAATATGGTTGTGTTATTTATACAGATTATTTGTTTGATAGCTCTAACTGAAGGAATAATTTACAGATAGTAAGTCATTTCAAAAACGTGGCCCTGATGGACCAGTGGATGATAGCTGTGTTTGTGGTTTATGATTAAAAAGGCAGGGTTAACAGTCCAAATATAATAATAAAAAAAAATTAAAAAAAATACATTTTTGATTCATTTCAGAGACTACAGAGACAACACTGGCCCTGATTAATTTCAGTCACAAATAGCCCTGAACACTTAGTTTTGAGGGTTACTGATTGAGGGTTGAATTTGAGAGTTAAGGGAGGAATTGGAATTGGCCTTAAGTATGACTTTAGGAACCAAAAGGGCTCCAGTGGTGAACATTTTGTGGTTTCATTTATTATTAATCAAATTTTTGCAGACTTTTAGTTCCAAATCAAAACCTGGCATGTTTTCAAGTCAAGGGGTGAAAATGTCTATGAACATGCCCATAAAGAGTTTAATAATACTGTAGAAAAACAATTAAATACTATGCAAAAACATTGCTACTGTCAAAACAGAACACTGATGTCATTGTTTTCTTTTACTAAATGTAGTCAAGGTTTTGATTTAGTTTTAAATGAACTGATCTGGACGACTAGGCTATCCAAAATATAATGGTTCTGACATTGCATTTAGAACAAATATATTCAAGTCACATTTCAGTTTCGTGTCACTCGGGAATAACTTAGATTGGAATGAAACAGAACACATTTGCTGCATACTTGCATTTACAAACAAAAAGAACAGATGTTGGCATTTAGATGATCTTGACTTTGGTGAATGCATTTATAGAAAACATTCCCTCTGACTTTGGATGATGATGACAATGATGATGTTGAGAAGAAACATCCACAATAATGATATGACAACACCGTGACAGCAGCAAGACGAAGTATTGCGAAAGTTCAACAGCTCACAAATGAGTGGCTGAAAAGTGTTGAGTTGTAATTGGACAGAGACAAAAGTCCTCTTTACAAAACACTTCTGTTGTGGAAATATTTTGTCTTTTTTCCAGAATGACATCTGTGTAAGTGGATAATTTGGTCCCACCTTGATCGTGTCTTTGTAATGCCTCTGGTTGGATTAAAAGAGACGTGATGAGAGATGGCAAAAGTACATTCTGTACTTAAGTAAAAGTACAGCTACTTGTGTGAAGAAATACTCTCATAAAAATAGAAGTATTGATTCAACTCCTTTACTTAAAGGGATAGTTCACTATTTTTCACATACATTTGTATAGAATCAGTGTCTTTACTCTGGTGCACCCACAGTGACCAGTCGAGTTCTGGTCCGGTTTTGGTCAAAGGAAAGTTGTCCCAGCAGGTTTCCTGGGGTCACGAAATGAAAACGTGTGTCTTCTCAAAACAATATGTGTTTAATGAGTGATTTAGTTCCATAACAAAACCGTCACGGAACAAAAAGTCACACCTTTTAATTGCTTGGAGCATGAGAGTAATCATGGTGTTGACATTGGTGGGGACATAATTTGACAACTTCCTCACAAGAGACAGCAACAATAAATAAATAACAACATGGCTAAAAGAATTCAAATAACGTCTCATTTTGTTTTTGTTAACAGCTTCTACAGCTTTTGAATTTGTAACAAAGCACATAAGTAAAACTTTTTTTTTCCCATGAATGAAACAATACTTATTTAACAATGCAAAATCATAAAAGTTTTCATTTTCTAATTCTACACTGAATGTTACTAATACCCAACAGGCAAAAACATGTGCATTTTATGTACCATTACATTTGAAAAAGTAATGAGTGTATTCTGAGAAAATAAGGAGTATAAAATACAGATATTTATGCAAAGATGTAGGGAGTAAAAGTAAAAAGTTGCCAGAAAAAGAAATACTCTAGTAAAGTACAGATACCTAAATAAAATCTACTTAAGTACTGTAACAAAGTACTTATATTTTATGTTTTATCATGGTTCTGGAACACCTCTCATTCCACAACCAATTAGTGAACCCCAGCACAGGAAAACCAGTAGGTACAAATGAAGGCACTGGCTGATTCCAGAATGCAGGTCCACTGTGTAAATGTCCAGCCTGTCACACCTCTGTCCCTCCTTTAACATGGCTGTGGAAAGTCAATGGTGGAAAAAAGATGGGGTCATTCATTCCCCTTTTGTCCAGGATCTCAATGTAAAAGTCATTATTGATAGTGGAAACTGTGGTTGTAACATACAAAAAAAAGCACAACATGGGTATCTCCCTATTTATACATAGAGAGAATTTGCTAGCATAGGATCTAGTCTGTACCCAGTGGCCGCAAATGGTATTCGCTACGGGGAGACAGACTAGACAGCCTAGGATCTGAAAATCCCAACTGGGTCGGACCAATCAAATCGCGAGGGGCGGGATTGGAGCCCGCCCTGCCTCATGACGACACAAAGACGACACGTAATGTTGTAGTCGCAGAGACGTAGCAGCTAGCCCACCAAAGAGAAGAAGAAGGCGTAGCTGCTAGCTAGCACACATTGCCGTAACACCAGTTGCTCGCTGCTAGACAACATGGCTCAACACCAGGAACAACCATTTGAGCTGGCTTTGGCAGCAACGCTAAGTGATTTAAAAGTACAGTTTTCCCTGCGAGAGGAGCAGAAAACGGCACTTAAGCTGTTTTTGGAAAAAAGGGACGTGTGTTCTTCCGGTGACGCTGTCTACAAAATCCATGTTCATCGCTCTGATTGGTTGGCTCTGACTGGTTACCCATTCAATAGCGTGGCGTTGTGTAAAAAGAAAACTTGACAGACAGCGGTTATCCCGCCCACAAATTCGCCTAGACTTTCTAGACTGCCCCCGTAGCAAATACCATTTGCGGCCACTGGGGACAGACCAGATCCTAGGCTAAGAATTTGCAGGAGAAACAACCCAAAGCACTTCACTGGAAATGCAACACAGGAAAAAGTTGATGTATTCTCTAGATAATGTCCAAGCTGCAATGAACTATATGTTCATGACTCACTACTCTGAGGAGGCAGAGTGTGTTAAAGTGTCTTCAGCTTCATGAAATATCACTCAGTAAAATTATTTCTTGCATCACTTTTAGGCCATTTGCACAAATGGATATCTGACAGGTATTTTTTTATTCATTTATTTTTAACAATTCAGAGCTTTTAGCACACATTCATTATCCTAAGCAGGTACAACTTTTGGATGTTTCTCCCCTCTCCAGTGCTAAATGTTCTATTTACATCAGTTTTTCAATGTAACCCTTTCATACGTAATGGTCACTACAGTGGACAGACATTCAAAGCTATAAGCATATATAGTATATATATATATAGTATATATATATATATATATATATATATATATATATATATATATATATATATATACGTATATATATATATATATATATATATATATATATACATAATGTGACGTCACATTGCTATATAGTAAGCGCACGATTTTCAGATGGAGGGCAGTTAGTGAATCCGAGTGAGTTTTCCAATTTACGGCTTCGTCAATTGTTCTGGGAGAAGGAAAACCACATTTTTAGAGTACCAAAGACTACCATTCACAAAGGTCATAAAAAGTGGATTTTAAATCTACATTTGCGGTCAGGAAGAGCAGAGTCTGCTAATGCTAATGCCTGTGTCTGCAGTGACCACTTCATCAGAGGTATGTTCCAAAGCTAACTTTTTTGTGTATGTGCTATATATCATTAGGTTATGGTTCAATGTTCATTTACACTGTTGTAATATGGTTTACTCAGACATATCCAGATGTGTTGCATGTTTGTTGACATTAGTAGCTACTGCTAGCGGCTAACAGCGACTAATGTTAACAAACATGTAATACATCTTGACATCACATCTTTACAAATAAAACACTCACCCTGGTGAAGATCAAACGATAATTATCGCTGAGCCTTTTGGTACCGAGGTTGTGGACCCACCCGGTGACAAAAAAGCTCCAAACTTTTCTAGTCTTTCATCTGTTGCTGGTGTCGTAGGATGTCTGCAGGACCAGGTAGTTAGTAACATCCACAGCAGAGATTGTTGGTAAAACTTTGGGTTCTGCCAAAAACTCATTGATTCTCATAACATACAGGTCACGTCCAATACATTTTTAACTATCTGTATGTATCTCTGTTTCCAAACAGGATCTAAATCCGTCCAATAAGGTTTCCTCCATAGCGGTTACTTCCTGCCCTCCAGCTGAAGTCGCAACGTCATCATAGTCACGTGACTGGAACCTTCTTATTCTCTTGTATATTCATCATGGTTTTGTTGTTTTACTTCTATATCATCCCATACACTGAAAATCATACTATAACTGTAACTTTGCTGTTCTTGATAAAAACCTGCAATAATATCTTAGGGTGGAAATAAATTGTTTATTGTTATTAAACTGTAATTAACAGTTTCTGTTTTTTGTTTTGTTTTTTGCATATTATATCCATGAAGTGAGTAATGACTGGTATTAGAGTAGGTTAAAATATGAGAAAACATCAGATTAGCTGTATTAAAAATATTTTATTGCATAGTCTTCACACAGCATTATCAGTTTCTTTGCTTCGAAAATTAAACACATTGGATCCATCTCAGTGGATATTTTTGCAACTTCATAAAAAGTAAGTTAATAAAAATAATTCAATCACATTGCCTTTTCATGCTTAAACAGGAATAAAACAGAGGGTTAATGAGTTGAAAGTACCTATTTGTATGTTTATAATGAAAGTCTACTGGATTCCATTCTTATACTGTAGTTTTCTTAATTATTACAATACCAAAGGAACATTTTGTTGACTGAGCCTCTACGTAAAACTCAAAGATAGTTTTGTATCATCTCCTAACCTCTGTGCCATCAGTGAAACAATAGACTGTATCATAAACACATGTGAATTAAGGCAGTTTAGAGTTGGTTGAAGTACAAAGAGAAAAAAAAAAATAATCCAAAAGATTAAGTACATCTTGTTCTGCATTGTGTTTCTGAGGAAAGTCTTTAGAGGAAACCATTCACTGTGCTAATGTATTCTGACTGTTGTTCTTCCAGGATAATGAGTTACCGCGTCACTATTACATAAAAGCTATGTTCCTGCATGGACACATTGTTTCTAGAATCAGGAACGAGGTTCATGCAAGGACTGTAAACTGAGAAATCTAAACAAACAATATGCAAATACATAGAATGTCATCACAATGTCAAGACATTCTACACATGTGTATGTATCCACTTGTATACTAGAATGTTTCCATCTCTTCAGGGGTCATTGTATTGACATTGTCATCCATTGTCCATTTATCCCAACAATGATCTTACATCAACTTTTCACACTCAAACTATATGACCATAACTGAGTTAGATACAGGAAAATTAACAGACACATAAATGGGTATAATTTACTGACTTATCTTATCTTATTTTGTTTTGTCATTAGTGATTGTTACAGTGGCTAACAGTCACATTAAACAATAAGTGATTAATTGAACATGACAAACTGCCAGATACAATGTTGATTATGAACAGAAGAATTGCAACACAGACATGATTTAAAGGATATGTACAGTCCTGCAGGAGTTGATAATGTGTGTTTTTAGTTTCTGTTTCTAATAATTCCAGGTATGTCACTCACGTATCCTAAACACTGGAGAGTGAATAATCATCAGAATCATCTGACGAAGTTGTATCACTGATGTTTGTAGATGCAGGCATCAGCAGATACAGTCAACTACAGTACATACATTTAATATTTAACATTTACAATACTAAATATGAGTGCATGCATTGAATTACATTTAGAGGAATATATATAGGAAGTGATAAGAATAGAGTTGAATTGATAAAATCAATATGTGTAACCTATCTACTGGCAGTGGACAATATTTATGTTGTGTATAATTGTTCATGTCTGGATATCACAGTAGTGCACTTGCATGTGACATTAACCTTCAAAATGGAGCTGAAACATTCCCCCATGAAATAGGATGACACTTGGCAAACTACTACATTGTCAGCAGGTATGTATCGATGCTGTGATAAACAAATGCAAAAACTTTGTTTCCTAAAGTATTCGTCATGCAGTCAGTAGCTGGAACCATCTCTGTTGCATGGGCTCTGAGCATCTTTTTGTGGCTGTCAAGTTGATAGCAAAAAAAGATGATAGTATCACCTATAAACTGCAGAAATGTGCACTATTACACATTACAACGGCATTCATAGTCGATCAAATGATTAAGTTGTTTATGAAGAAAATATGTACATTTATGTTTCTTTAGATCACACTGCTGCACTTTTTAAATTCATCTTGCAAATGATTCAAACATAATTCTGGTAAATTTCTCCTACACCTCCATCCATAGTGTGGTCCTTAAAGATCTTCATTTCGGGGGCTCTATAGCCATCCACCTTAGCCCTTCCCCTTGGTCTAATCAACAATCAGTACAACACAAAACAGAGGGCTAGAGGTAAGGAAAAGGACCAAGAAGTGATTTGGGATTCAGCCTTTGTGTTAGTCCTATTCTTTCCATGCTGAGTGGATTCTTCCCCAGGGTCCTCTGGTTTTCCTGCCACCAAAAAAGTTATACAGTCCATAGGTTAATTCTCCTTGTCTGTGTTGATGATGATCTGGAGTTGGTCCTCACATGCTTTCCATTTCAATGTGCTATATGCTAATGCTAATGCTATATGTATTAGTATGGATAACATGCAGAGACTGAATTTCTCGACTGGAATAATAAAAGTAATTAACCTGTATTTCATGCTTTAGGAAAAGAAAGTAAAAAGAATTAACTGCAATGCAACATAGTTCTTTAGTCACAAGCTGGCAACACTAACTTGATGATGTACAAACTGAAAGGGAAATTACTGTCTATATTTTCTTTTGCAAATAATTATGCATTTTAGTTACTTAAATAAATTTTTCTACAGCATATATTCATATACTTTCAGAGGGTCAAGATTCATTTGACTTTAGGTAGTTGTACTGTGTAATTGTTACAATAATAAAATAATGTTGAATTATCACAAGGTACATTTTTAAATATGTTACTGTGTCAAAACAGTAATATCCTATCAAAGACAGGACTTCCCTATCAAGTATCTCCTTGTTTTGAATAATCCCTTGTGATCTAACTAAAGCAAAAATGACTTTCAAACAAGAAGTGTGGATCATTTAGCAACACTATTCTGTCAAACTGTCTCTGTCTCATTGTTGTATTTTAACCCTACACTTTAATTAATAAAACAGAACAAATGATACTAAAGGCAGTGAAATCACCAGTAAAATACCTTTATAAAGTGAACCAGCAGTGCATGTATTACAAGTGAAAGCTTAGTTTAATGCAACTGTACTGAAGGTTACTATGGGACAGTGGGATGTACTGTAGAACATGTGCTGTACTGTTTACTTTCCGACCAAAACACTGATTCTCACGCGGCTCAGCTTGTCCATGTGTCTATGCACACAAACACACACATACACGGCGACACTGCTATCACCGTCAGCACTTCCCCAGGCCACACACAGGTCAGCGAAACACTACCGACACACCACACACACACACACACACTCACTGATGCACGCTATGTAAGTGTACACACATAGCGTCACTCGACTATCAACAGGAAACATCTTTTGCAGAACAGGAAGTGTTACTCTCTAATTGGCTGGGTGTGATTCAGTGAGAACTCAGCCTCAGCCAATGGGGAAACTCTTATTTTAGGGGAAGGTATAAAAGGAGAGAAGCTGCTCAGGCCATGGTCACATTCACTCTCATCTCAGTGTGTGTGTGTGTGTGTGTGTGTGTGTATGTGTTCCCAGTTACATGATACTTTTTCCTTTTTGTCTTAACACTGACTCATTAAATGTTAAATGCAGTCAGAAGCATTTAATGTTACATTTTCATCCTCTTCTTCTTTCTGTTTGTCACTGACCAAATATACACGTTTAACACGAAGGCATTTAACACAACCCATTCCCATACTTCACTACTGCTTGGCTTCATGTTGTCATTTTCTATATGAGTCAACAGAGAAGCAGCATGACTCGTGATCAAACTCCAGCCTGACTCATGCTGACTGTACCTTTAATCTTCTCTAACTTTGAACAGATATTTGCAATTCTTATTGTTATTTTTAAATGAACTAATGTGTACTGTATGCGCAGATGGACACATTTCACATTGTTCTACTGCTATATATTATTTGTACATGATGGACTGCAGTTTTTGTGGGCTGGCAAAAACACAAGCTTTAATGAAATCATGAAGTCTGCCTGTTTTGGATACATTTATAGCTGTTTTGAATATGGTGTTTGATGGCCAAGTAGTTTGGAAGTAGCTCAGATTATCTGGAGAGTTTTGGGATACTACACAAGGAAAATAAGATTGGGATTTATCTTCATTTTTTAGTGATGGTTCATATAGAATACAAATGTAGCCTTGTATATGAATCATGAAAACTGTTAATATCAGGTGAAATAAGTTCATTCAATATGATACAAAACACAGAAGATGTCAGATAATACTGTTTATGGCACAAATAAGTAAATTTTTCTTGGGTTGATGTCACCGCATTTATCAATATATGTAAATGTATACCATCAAAGTTTTATTACAGTCTTATTACATTACATATCATATTTCATTCATGACATATGACATTATAACCTACAAAGTTGAAATATTTGTTGTTTCACGACACATTACTCTTTTTTTTCCTATTAATTTTCCTTCATAATACACAATCACCTTGGATGAGATGCATTGATTATATATATATATATATATATATATATATATATATATATATATATGATGACAAATTCGTTTCTAGAGTGATTGAATCATTCCCTGAGTTCCTGTTGATTATTTAAAAGGTATTTTTTCAATAATATGAGCAAAATCAGACAGAAGGCAAAATGCCTGGGCAAAAGGAAATCAGTCTTCACAAGTACAAGATAGATGTAAATTAAAACATTTTCTTGTGAATTCGGTAAAGTGACCTTCTATAAAGAGTTGCACTGGAATGTCTTGAAAATAAAATGTGTGCTATGTAAAGAACCAGTGTAGACCGTTTTTTCTACAAACATGACAGCAGTGATGTTTGTTCATTCTTTAGATGACCTGTGTTTACATTCAGCTCTAAAACAGGAAGACGTGTGACGCTCTCATAGTGAAATCAGATTCTGTCAAACACTGTGCCTCAGTGACGCTGTTGTAGTTTACCTGAATTCTTTGTCTATTGTTTCAACCCCAGTAGTGTATACAGTATTTGAATGCAATAAATAGGTTTAGTTCAGTTTGTGTAAAATGTGCACATGTGTGATTACATGACTTTGTGTTATTCTCAGAGTTGGTCATTTGTTTACATTAAATAACTCCATTTATATAAAAGGGTCTGGGCTGTACAGCCAATATAAGAGCTTCTTCACTGATTTCTACGTAGAGAACTTATTTAATGTGTCTCCTCTGTTCTCCTGCAGCAGAAACAGTGTCCAACACTAGATAATGGCTTAGAAATGTATCACAGCAAATATACCAGCACAACACACACGCTAACATAAATTTGATTTAAGCCCTTGAGCACAGACATATTTTACATGTAGAACTCCCATAAAACCCAGATTATATACAAAGGGCAAATCTCTTCAACTAACTTCTTACATAAGATTATGTATGCAGATGTGGTGCTGTCAGAGCAAAGGATAACAGCAATGTCAGTTTGTACGGAAAATAAATAGTCACTTTACGAAAAATATTCCTATTTCTTAACAGTATAATTTACAAAGAAATATGCTGTTTTGGGGAAGTTCATTTTAAAAAGTAACGTTTGCTTCTTCCTCATCAGTTTTTTAAAAAGTAATCCATCACTTTTTATGTTGCTCAACTTGGGACAAAATCACATATCTGTTCCTCAATATGTACGGCTACATAAAGTTTTATTATGGCGGGCATAACATGTAGTTCTTTTGTGGTCTTTGTTTTAAACAGAGCACTTGATAAGAACACACTGTACTATAGACTTCAACACCACCACTAACCCCTGTCTAACTATATAAAATAACAGAGCCTCTATACATGGTATGGACATATGGGTGAACACAAAATAAATAAGGCCTCATTATTTTTGTTCAACTCTTGTTTTGTTACCTAGTATGATGAGGTGAAATGAGGGCCTGACTATATACTACCAATTGTTTATATCAAAAATAATTCTTTGCGTGTAAAAAAATTTGAAGGAAAAAATTGTCCATAGCATTTATCAAATCTTTCCCATAGAAAAGCAACATGTGGAATTGAAAAGGGAGCTATGTTTCATTTCCAAATTTTCAGTAGTGACACATTATATTAATTATTACCTGAAAATATTACATTGCTGTAACATATTACAACACTATAAAAACATGATTTCAATTAGAATTACATCTACACAAGGTTTAAGATTAAATAAACACTTGCAACAGGTCTCAAGTGATTCATTCTATGGCGTAAAATATTGTGTTTAATGTAAAATATGTTCACCTGATCTTGTTATAATTGTAATCACATACAGAGGATATAGAGCATGTACAATCAGAGAAAATGGTCAAAAGTTCAAGGTTTGTTGATTCAGTCACAACATCATTAAGAATCATTCCACCTTAAAAGTTATAATTGGCTGCTGGAGTTGTGATAAAAGCTGATTTTTTTTTTTTGGTATTTTGTTGCCATGTTTATATACGTGTTTATAGCTTAATCTAGAATGACTTTCACATAACTATAGGTAATACCATAGCTGTGAAGTCTCCAAAGTAGTGCTCTGTTCACACATGGGTTTAGTCGGACATTACACAGACTTTGGTGTGCTTGGGAACTGGCTGAGTAAATTCTGTGTAGTGTCCAGTCTGACTAATTCAGACATTTGTGTTTTCATATACAGCCCCTCTGGGTAATATCCATAGATTTAAAGCTGGCACTGCATGTGTAAAAGAGGCTTTAGGGTGTGCAGCTAGTGTTGAGACCATTTTTGTCATATGTTTACACAGAAATACAGAGTAAAATACCTTGTATTGTATTGTCTTATATTGTATTGAGTACAGAACAAAATAATTGAATCAATTAATGTTATAATGTGCAGTAAAAAAAAAACAGATGTAGCCCATAACTTGGTAAAAAATGAATTTGTTCTTTGTCTAATTCCCATCAGTCCTTCTGTCACAGAGAAAATATGCAGTGCGTATATAGTTTTGAGTATAATGTATGATTCTATGCAGCAGATATTCATGGAAGTGCTCTCTTGTCAGCATGTATGACATACAGTACTTCACAGTGAGCAGATGAAGCCACATTTTGTGTGTCACCGATTGTGTGTTCAGAGGATCCAGCTGACTTTGGCTCATATACACACTGACCTCTTAAAGACCTCATATCTTTACATTCTTCATCCTCTTCAGCTTATTGTTTCATCAAACCATCATATGTAATTTAACTGTAGTGCTGCAGTGTAATTTGTCATGTTTATGAGCCTTTACCGTCTCAAATGACTGAAAACATTCCTGTAAGAGATAAATAAGCTGATCTGCTGACCGGTACAACCTGAGTTGAAAAGGCCAGCACTGTGTAAATAATGTCATATAAACCTGGCTGGGGATTGTAGTGTGGTTTTGGTCTTAAATCTGACTTTATGTGAAGACTCAATCACTTAGCACCAACAGATATGTGAAGAGGTCTTTTCACATGAATGAAAGATCAGCTGTAAAGGACAAGGTGCAGACAACAAGCTTTCACCATTAGAAATCTGTTTGATGGAGCTTTTCTAGCACACTGCAAGGAAAATATCAGTGTTCATTTTTCATAGTTTAACTCCTCAGCACTTTAATGGACGTAGATCTGATATAATTGACTCATCACAAAAAATGATATGTAACTATTGTAGAAAACTGTCTTTTTCATAAGAGGCAATGATATCAGTTACTTGCATTTAAGTAAGAAGTATCCCATCTCTGAGGGAGAATGACTTACATGGATGGAGCTAAACATTTGGCAGATCTTTCTATATGAAAAAGCACTGTAGTTCACTGTTTGCAGATGACATATTTTTATACCTAAAAGTCCTCTTACACTTAAAATGACATTTTTGTTATGTATCTTGCTGGGTAATCCTTTTACTTTGCAGAACCAACACTAACATTCTCTGGCAAGGTAAGACATGCTAAATGTTAAAACTGATGAGGGAAAAAAATATAAAGTTTGCATTTTTTAATAGGGACAATGGCTTTTTTTTATATATAGAAAGCTAAATTAGAGATTAGATTTGATTTGATTTGAATGATTTATTTCGAACATGTGCAAAGTGCAACAATAATCAATACAGCAATAATAATAATAACAATGACATGTCCGAAAAGGAGTAGGATGAAGCATAAGCTTATTTAATCCTACCCTTTCTTCACTTCCCCAAGTGATAAAGTAGATAAAGTTGAATAAATTTACTTTGTATATTTTTGGAACATTTGTTAAATCAATACATGGCAATAGAATCTGAATTTCACTGAATATGTTTTGGGGACACAGGGCCCTTAATATATTTTGGAAGAAATGTACGATCTGCATGTTTTTATATTCCATAATACATCTACAATACATTGTTTTATGATTACTCACAAACATTTGACGCATCATTGCAAAGCTTTACACAAAATAATTAAGGCACAGCATGTAAAAGAGTTCATTTCTATATCAATATTAAACTCTAATCAATACCTAACAATACATTTTGGCATACAATGGCAATGTAACTATTTAAGGACACTGTCAAAGCAGTAAAACACTTTAATGTACTGTAACTGAAACAACAATTGCAGCGCAATAGTCAGAAAATGTTGGAACACGAGGGATGGAGCGGTTAGTTTATGGATCAAACCTCATCTGGCTCTGGAAACATCACCTCATCTAAATCAAAAGCAAGGTCATTGAGTGATACGCAACTGCAAAAATAACCGCCTTGGATTTGACCATGGAGTCACTTCAATGTCTACTCATTTGTATGTGACTGTCCAATTTTATGTTCCACATTTTGTATATTAGTCTTTTCCCAGTGATTATAAAGTGTCTATCACTTTGAAAGGCGTGAGTTGTTGAACTGCAAACAAATTGCAAAACTCGTAAAAACTGTTCAAGTTAACTGCCATCTACGCTGTACAATGTAGACGTACAAAAACTGGCCAGACATGCATGCAGACTGTGAAATGATAATATCTCATCTTAGGCTATGATGTAAGTCAAAGCACAAGAAACTGATATCAGTGCATGTTGATGATCTATGCTGCAACAGTTGTAAACAATGATGCTAAGCTAATGATCACAGTCGTAGAATGTCATGTTCCCATTATTTAATGTGTAATTCCTTTTAGTTATTAAATAGCTATAGGCTGTAGCAGCAGTTACAATGTGAGGTGGTCATCCCACATTTCTTATATTGATATAAATATACTCTCTGTCTTAACAGTAGGACATATTAAATATTTTTCCACAATGGAATATAGGACCAATGTTCTAGCACAAAGGTGTGTCATCTTTTGTCAGAGAAAGAATGATATTATATGTACAGGGACCCAGACAGAAGTTATGGTTTGGACACATTCATTTTAAATATATAAGCAAATGGTAAAACATGTGTAACAATAACCAACCTCCAATAATCCAATAAATAACTATTTATTCAAATTAAATCATCATGATGACTGCTAAAACAATGTGTTTACTATTCCTCAGTGAAGTATGTAATGACTCCATATTAGCACTTACTTAAGGCTGCCTTTGTGTATGATCTGTAAACACTGGTTTGGATGGTACATGAAAATCGACTGATATTGTAAGAGCCAGGGCTTTTGTGAATGTAATTGGAAAAATTCTGCTTACATTTTTGAGGAAAGGGTGGAAAGTTTGTAAAATATGTCTTGGTAATTGTGAAAAATGATGACATGCTTGCCCATGTGTCTTTCTGTGCATTTGTACGTATGTGTGTTTCTGTGTGTGGTCGTCACTGGGCCTTGCAGCGCGCTGGCCGACCTGATGTAATCTAACAAATACAATGAGAGCTGATGGGATGGGATGGAATCCAGCCGCGCCTGGCTCGGTTTCAACAGCGTTAAAAGCTGCAGGCGTCACAGAGGAGCGTTGCTCCACGCACATCTCTCATCAGCCAACCCCGACTGTGATTACTCGTCTGCTGCCACTGGCTGATGCTCAGAAATCACAGCAGGTCCCAGGCAAACACAATTACAGAAGGGGGGAAATCCAGAAACTCTGGTGCCAGCTGTATTTGTGTTATAGCGTGTGTATACAGTATATGTGTGAGAGTGTGTGTGAGGTCATTTTATTACGGTATGAGGTTTCAGTGCCAGTTTGCTTCCACCCCTGCCATCCAAGTGAGTTAGAGAAAGCACCTCTACATGCTGCCAGGAGAACCAGGCATAGATTAACAGAGAACTGTGACGCACATACGTATGATGAAAGCATGAAACACACACCAGTGCAGAGAAAAGAGGCCTCTGAATGTCCCTACAGTATTAACAGTTGCCAAGTAGACAAAAAGTCAAGTGTGTATTTGTCTCATGAACGTTCATGTATGTGTGTGTATGTATGTGTGTAGTCATTGTTTGCATCCCAAGAAAGTAATTAGTCATTTTCCCCAAGGAGAAAGAGGAAGAGGAGGGGAGAGTAAAAAAAAAGAAAATAGAAAAGGAAGCAAAGTGATAAGTGAAGAAGGAGAGGAGAGGAGAGGAGAGGAGAGGAGAGGAGAGGAGAGGAGAGGAGAGGAGAGGAGAGGAGAGGAGAGGAGAGGAGAGGAGAGGAGAGGAGAGGAGAGGAGAGGAGAGGAGAGGAGAGGAGGGGAGGGGAGGGGAGGGGAGGGGGGGAGGAGAGGAGAGGAGAGGAGAGGAGAGGAGAGGAGAGGAGAGGAGAGGAGAGGAGAGGAGAGGAGAGGAGAGGAGAGGAGAGGAGAGGAGAGGAGAGGAGAGGAGAGGAGAGGAGAGGAGAGGAGAGGAGAGGAGAGGAGTTTTTCTGAGCCAAAACAAAGATAAAGTTGATAGTGTGATAAACAGTGTTTAAACAGAGAGGCTCAGCCTTGGCTTAGGCCTAATTTGTGTAATTAGACAGTGTTTGATTTATTGAGTGCGTTCGAGCCTCAAGTGTTTTGCTTTGTCCTCTTGGTTTGGGTTTTGTTTTCACAGATGACTGATGGCTTATGGGTGGAGGGCTCCGCAGATTTTTTTTTTTTTTCCATGTTTGTTACGGCCAAGACTGAGGCTGTTGTCTCTTTGAAGCAGAGCTGCATGACAGACATCTCTGCAGGAGTCCCTTTTCTTTTGCATACCTTTAGCTCTCATCTCTGGCTTTTTCATCCACTGTGTACATCAACGAATATGTTAATTTGTGAACAATTAAAGACCATTACAGTTTATTACAATGTGTGCTTTGTATATGGTTTAATCTATCCTATCAGTAGTCATGTTCTAACAGAACTATAAAGTCTGAATGGTCAGTTTATTGTGCGTGTGTGACAAGTAGATTGACACAATATTTTTTATTATACTGATATTAACTTCAATAAATGCAGGTACTGGTTAACTGGTAGATTCCCCTGAGTACGGTACTGAAGATCTGGAGTTGGACCCTGATCACTTTCAATTTTAAATCAATGAAAGTGACAAAGTAAATAAAACAAAAACAGAATGTAATATGATGATATGATGCTAATATAATATAATACAATATAATATGTAGTGTTCGCCTCTCAACACAGCTCTAAAGTCAAAGAACTAAGTTTGATGTTGAAATCCTAGTATTTATTTTCCACGGGTGAGTTTGATAATTAATCTAATGAAGGCACACAGTTATTATATGATGTTGTTATATACCTGAACAGAGTTTTATGGATATTGTGTTTTTTTTGTCCAACTGCCAGATATCCTAATGTGAACATGATAACTTGGGGAATTTTTTTAATTTTTATTTTTTAGAAACTCAATGTTTTCCATATCAATTAATATCAGGGACGACAGGAATTTATATGGTTTCTAGATAGCCTAGAAGGGCGGCTTGAAATGTTTAAAATCACTAAACACTCTTTTGTTCATATCTCTGGAACTATTTATCTGAATGACTTCAAATCAAGGGCAAATGAAAGGTCATGGCCTGGGGATGCCTCACATCACATCATAGCTGTTTGGTTAAGGATGTTTGGGTATACATTCGTAGCCTGTGCTTCTGACAATATAGTTGTTACCAATATCTTTGCTGAGTTCACTGTTTGTTGATCCATTCTAGAGAATAAACAGTGTCAGTTTTGACCCTGTTTGGCTGATTCCAAACAGATCTTTAGTGCAGCTACTGACAACACTGACTATGAAGAAAATGGAGGTGATTAGTGCTTTTATTATGGCTGTTTGATCTCCATCAACAAAGCTACGCTAAAAAATGTAAAACTATTGGCTGATGTAGCACATGCAAAGGATTACATACTGTGTCTGAGGGAGAAAACTTGATGAATTTAAATACATATCATTGAGCTTTACACATTTTTTTGGTTGTGATGGATGGACATAGAGTTAATTTGGTTTTGGTAAGTATGAGATGTGGTCAACAACTTCCCCATAGGGTGAACAGGTTCAACTACATATAACAAGGTTTGCGTTGAGAGCACAGCACCCTTTACTCCAGATGTGTTTCTGTCCCCCTGGGTAGCATTAAAATGCTTTATTCCACCACTGTAGTTCCCAGCAGTTTGTAACTGTAACTTTTCCATGACTGTCCAAAAACACACCTTCTCCAATCACAGTTTGGGATTGAGTGGGTGAGCAATCCCGATATATAAGCACTTCCTTTTTCAGCCTCTTTGATATTTTTTTTACAACCCACATCTAAAACAGAGAATGGAGAGAGTGATGAAAGCATGAGAAAATAAAACAGGTCTCCATTTTGAGCACGGAGGAAACACTAAAGATAACCTGTGTTATAGAGGTCCTGATGAGAACGCACATATATACACAATCACACACTCTTATAGTCCATGCCACTTTCCTAATATGGACTTATTTCCTGCTATTTCAATCATGTTTTTGGCTTCAATCTTGCAAATCTGCTCTGTATAAAACGCTGTTATTCTGTTATACAAGCACTCAGGGAGATGTTCTTATTGCATGGCAGGGGATCAGCAGTGTGCAGTGAACTTAAAGAATGTGTGTATACTTGTTGCCAAGACTGTGAGGAAAGCAGCAGAGATTAACAGGTGTCTGTGTGAAGCTTTATAGAGCTCCACCTGGCCAGCAGGAATTTTAACTGGCTGACTGGCTAATCCATAGCGACCTCCCTGTTCTGACACATGTAAAACACTCACTGGAGTCATGTGTGTTTGTCACCATGTCCCGTTTGGATCAAAATATTGAGTATTTTTATAATGTGAAGCCTTTGCTTTTGTCAAGGAGGTATGTCTGTTTGTTGATTATTAGAGTGATAAGTGGTCCAAAATGCAACAGATTTATCCTTAGCCTCTGCCCTACCTTTTAAGTTTAACTGCTAGTGCTACAGGCTATATATTGTGCCCTCTATTGTAAGTTGCTTTGGATAAAAGCATCTTAAGTTCCATGAACATGTTTGTGTTATTTTTTTTGTGTAATTCTGCTGACAGACAATCCAATAAAAGAAAAATGCCAATAAAACATTAGGGCCTGAGGGGTCTTTCTGGAGGTATGTCTTCTATTTAGTATTTAGTGCCCTTCCACTTACTGACAGATCCATCACTGAAACTAGTTTTGGTAAAAGGAGTTGATCATATACCCAGGATGTTATTTGTCTACTTGTCTACAATACCAGAACAGCAAATACAGACATGAAAATAAGCGTTGTGCATGTTTGAATATGTTTATGTTATTGATATTGTATATTGAATATGTGCATGTTTTTATTATTATTATTATTATTATTATTATTATTATTATTATTATTATTATTATTATTATTATTATTATTATTATTATTATTATTATTATTATTATTATTATTACTATTATTATTATTATTATTAATGGATTGGATTTATATAGCCCTTTACATTAGTGATCCATTATTCATTCACTCTTACATTCTTACTCTAGTGGTGGTAAACTACATTTGTACATTTGGGGCAGACTGACAGAAGTGCAGCTGCCCATTTGCACCAAATAGCTGATCTGACAACTCCTGAACATTCATACACCAGTGTGAGTGGCACTGGAGGCAGGAGGGTGAAGTGTCTTTGCCCAAGGACACAACAGACTGACTAGGACAGAGTGGGATTCAAACCACCGACTCTTCAGTTATTGGACGACCAACTCTACCAACTGAACCATGGCTGCCCCCACAATGTTTATGGACAAACATGAATGTACATTTATGACACCTATTACTAAACAGAATCACAAGAGTGACATTATTTATAAAATTTTTTAAATAAAGGAATTTAATCATTATAATTGACATTTACATTTTATAATTTAGGTAGAGATTTTTATTTTTTATAGTAATGCTGCATTTGTACTGATGGAGTAAGTTAAATGCAATCTGACTTATTTTTTTTTAGTGTTTCCATTATGGGAGAGCTAGTAAATGTATTTCTACTGTTTATAAAATCACCTTCACCAAGATTCCAAATGAGCAAAAGCAACACTAAACATGATGAGAAACCACACAGTTCACACACAGGTTGATCCATGCAGTTTATTACTGCATCATATTTGTATGTGTATTGTAATGCAACATGCCAAGCCAAGCAAGACGGAACATTTTCAAGATGGTTTTATTTTGCTAAACAAACCTCAGATTTGAAGAATAAGCAACTATACACTCAGAAAATTCCACAGAATAACTACACCTTTGTACAGTGTAAGTCTCATGGTTCAAAACATATGAAAAAAGTAGCTGCTTATAGTCCAGAAAATACGGTAATTGTACTAATTGTGTCCTATGTTTCCATGTTACACAGTGTCAATACACTCACATAGAATATATATTAAGGAGCAGTATCTGTGTAAACAACCAGTATCTGGCTCTGGTAGAAATAATGTTAAAGCTTTACTTAGTTTTTCCACAGTGTTTATAGATGTGCTTTTACACTGTGTTGCCCTTTGTTTACAACACTCTGGTAGCGCTCGCCTCAAGAATTACAAATGGAAACCTGCCAGCTGTTCTAGCAGGCGTGATGGGGGTGTTGTGGATTCTCTGTGGTATGTTCCAGGAGGCTTTATAAGGCACCTGTTAGAATAGGAACAAGTGGGAGGAGTGGAGTAAAGGTAAAGAAGCTCGAGGGGCACCTGTGGAACATCTGATGCAGGACATGGGTATTGAAAGTTTGTCTGGAAAAATGTGTTTAAAAAAAAAAAAAATCATTGATAAATCACAAATACTTGTTTTTCTGTTTACTGTATGAGTTTGGATTCCCATACTACAAATGTGTATAAATCACAATCTACCACTTTTTTCCTCCAAGTGGAAAAGTAACATACAGTACATACTATTATATATTTTAAAGTCACTAAAGTGTGAATTATTCAAGAGAACCATTAACCAGAAATGGAGTGGTAATAGTTTTCATAGTAAAATCAAAGGGATCGTTAATTCATGAAGTCAAATCATGCATTAAATAAAATGGCTGCTAGTTTCCAGTATGATGCTAAAACGTATCATCTGTAAAAAAAAAAAAAAAAAAAAAAAAAAAAAAAAAATCTCTTTGAAGTTATTTTAAGCGATAAGAAGCACTGGACGGATTTGTTATGATTCAGAAGATGAAGCAGGTAAAGTAAAGCAGTCAATGAAAATTCCAAACCACACATTTTTTTCTATAAACCTTCTGTTAATCATATGTAAGTACAAACTAGTTCCCAATGGGCTAAAAGAAGAATAAGAGGAATTCCCACACACACATAAACATGGGTGCTTCTATGGAACTGGGTTAATTTCGGTACCTGGTATATTTCCAGCTTTTTAAACCCAGTAATAAAGACAAAGTTTGATGTATTTTACCCCAGAATCTACCTAATTATGACCTCAGATAAATGCAAAAAAATTCATACTCATGCTCTGAGCCATCCCAAAATGAATGATTTTTTTTTTTTTTTAAATATCAAATAGGACTAAAACTGGGAAAATAAAAGTAACTGAGGTGTCACTGATTTTGATCTGGAAAACAAGCAATGGAATGGTCTTATAGTAGATTCCCCTCCTGGCATGTCTGCCATAGTGATGGTCTACCCTCCCTCCTCCCGCAGCTACGAAAATTCTTAATTTAGTTGTAAATTATTCTTAGATTAGTTCTGACATAATTGTGTTTAGTCAAATATTAGTTCAGCTTATGTTTTGTTTGGTTTATTGTTGTTTTATTCCCTCCTTCTTTTTTTTTTTTTTTTTTTTTTTTTTTTACAAATTTAGCCTCAATTTTCACAACAATACACTTCAAAGACATCTATGCTAAATAGGTTTTCCATTTCAACTATGAAATACTTTGAAAATATAGATTTTAGTACTTTTTAGGTCCAATCCTAATGAGGTAATTTTCCACATGTCAGTAGTAGTTTGTCCACTGCAGCTTTCACAGCAGTTCCAGGGTTCCTTTCACTACTGACTAGACTGGATCAGGCTAATACTAGTGCACACAAACCTGCTGGATTTCTTTGATAACAGAAAATGTATTCATTCTACTCCAACGCCAAACTATATTTGCAGAAAATGCATTTAATTACTTTCAGGAGTGTAATTTACCTGATCCAAAATGAAGACTGCAAAGCTGCATGTAGTGCGTTGAAAGACTGTCATCAGCCTTTTGCCTGTTAATTGCAGACAACCGTTTGTTTCTCCATGTTGTTTCTTTTGGCATACAATATAAAGCTATTCCCTTAGCAGGATCATGTTTTTGATTGCATCCGACTGTACAACAACGCTCAGACATTGTTGGTTTCTTGCCATTTGTGGAGGAGACTAATGTTACTGGCGGTTCAGTAGTTAGCATTAGCACCGTCAAAATGGAGGCGCTCTATGATGTGACAACAAGTGGGAATCCCCTATACCTGTATGTCACAGAGTTTTGCTTGCTATGCTTCCACTCACCCATACACTCCATCAATAGGTAGCCTATATGAAACACAATGTCACAAAAACTACAGAGCTTTTCCCCATCTCCCTTTGTTAGATGCATCAATCATTCTACAGGACTCACCAAAAATAAAAAGTTGTTTTGGAAAATGACTGTGCCTTTTTAAGAAATTCAATAGGAAACTATTTCTTTGCTTGTTTCTGAAGATTTATGTCCTGGAACCATTTGCTACCAACTGCCAAAGCCTCATCATATTTGTTATGATTTCATTCAACGGCAGCACAATCAGCCATTGTCCTGTCAGAGAGAACTCTTGGAGCTTTAACTTTGTTATTCTATATACAAATGTGTGTAAAACATTTGATTGGAACCATTTTTGCTTAGTTGCACAATAACTGTGTGACTCACCACCAAGCACCGTCCTCATTTCATTTTAAGTCATCAACAAACACTTACAGTACAGATACTTACAGGTGTGTTACACCATAAATGTCAATGATATCATGAATTTGTTGGCTTCTGTTTTATTCTAGTGGATATAATGACGCATTCGTTATTTTATTTATTATTGTATGTCACTATTGCTATGAGTATTAGCTGGTCAATAAAGAATTAATGTGCTAAAACAGAGATGATAACAGAATGAGGAGATGGGCCGAGGGACAGGAATGAGGTGAAAGCTGGGGTTCTGGTGGTGTTGTTGTGTTCTCCTGGGCACATTTTATAAAGAGGAGCATATGAGTCCATTTTCATGCTTGAGTATTTTCGGTTACAGTTACATTCCTGCACCTTTGGGTCAGTGGAAACACATGATCAAAATGAAGAAATGCTGTGTCTGTTGCTGATTAGTCGTTACATGTCATCATCTGCACAATGTAAACACACACTATTAGTACAGTTGAACCATTTAACGCAACATTTGTTTTTGAGCCTGTCTTGTTACTGGATGAGTTTTTCCATTACTGCTTATAGACCATCCACCAAATGTCTTTCATATACGTTTCCATGCAACAGTGATCACTGCTTAGCAACAGGCCAGAGTGAAATGTAAACTGTTACTATTAATCACAGCAGTCCCTCATTTATATTGTTACTATCATTACACAAAGCATGTATTTCTAATGTATTTCAAACATAAGATGAGTGTATGACTTGCCAAAAATGCTCTTACAGCGATACTCTTCAAATAAAATCTGGCTGATTTATGCCCCATATACATTGGATCTGGCTGGGCCACATTCTGGCACCAGTTCAACTCTGTCACGTCGGTTCCATGGATTTAATTTTCACTTGAAGCAGAGCTGTTATGACTGCTTTTCTCACCTCTTTCTTATTTATTACAATTTTTTTTTTCTTTCTAAATTCAATTTCTTCTTAATCTACCTCTCCTCAGAGTCCCATAGTTTTTCCTCACTGAGAAAATCTGACATCACTTATAGGATCCACCTTTTTTTCATGCATTTATCAGTGTTTAGAGTTTATGTTTAGTATATTAAACCTCTGTCACTGTGTGCCTCTCTAATGACACTCATAACTTCTTTTATGTGTTGCCAATGCTGTGTTTTTGCTGTTCCTGTACTGACAAGAGGTCGTATTAATTGAAAAATATTCTGTCATTGATGGATTTTTTTTTAAGATGATGGAAAATTCTGAAGGCCGTTCATCATTTTCACAGATTAAAATACTGAGGATAATCTGCTAAAGAAAGTTTCACATAGAACCTCCTGACAGGATCACTGGTCTGTCTGTAATCAGAACCTACAACACCACTGTTCACTCTTACACTAAATACAACACTGCACAGTCCTGGACCAGAGCGGGTGTCTAACTGGTTAAACTGTAAAAACATGCATTTTTCAACATTAAATAGTTGTAAATATCTAGCTACATTAAAAATGTAATTTGAATTGACAAATAATAATGTGTCATGATGGAATTTTTACAAACCTGTCCGTCAAAATGATGGACAATAAAAATTTCTGGCACATCCTCTGGTACTGACCCTCTGAGGCCCGTCCATCCAGATATGATTTTGGTGATAGTTTTGTATCTGATAGGTTTTCGGTCACTGATACCAGATGTCTCTGAAACCAGTCACCAGAGAGGACGAATTGGAAAAAGCCAGGTTTGAATCTTTGTCAGTCTTTGTCACCTTTTTTAAGATGATGATGTCATAGCCCCACCTCTCTAACATTTCAACCCGGAAGCAAGACGCCACTTCACAACAACAGAGTAGGACTCATGCTACAACAGCTATTGAGCTTCTTATACTGAATAAAAATTGGGTTGGTGGTTCAAATCTTCGGTCTAACTGTCCATATGTTGTAATGTCCTTGGGCAAGACACTGAATCCTAAATTGCTCCCTGTGGGATCTGGCAGCAAACATCAATCGGTGACCAAAATTATCTGTCGTTCTAAAGTATTTAACACATGTTGATACATTAAACCTATCAATGGGATAATGTATTGCCCATGCGTGACTATCAGAAAAATATTACCCGACAAGGCCGAACAGCATCCCGACGCCAAAGGAGTGATATGGTACAATGAATCTGAAGTGATAAAACTCATTGCCATTGGCAGCGGGCGTTAATGGCGCACCAGGCTGTAATCGAAAAAAATCCGTCTGCAGAACGATGGGAACGTCCATTCAAAGTGAATGGGAGCTGTCTCAACATTCTAGAGGGCTGTAGAATAAACCAGTAAAACTCATGGACTTGGATCAATGACAGTGGATGGAGACATTTGTTTTTGCATTCAGTTATTGATATCTTTACTTAAAAAGTCCCTTTTTCTTTAGTTTTCTCTGTTTTTAATATAATAATCTCGATCATAATCACAAATTCTATTTCTGTTTTACACTATGCACTTTCTGTAAATAATACTGAAATTAAATGTTTTACTTAACTTTACTTTGCACTGTATGAGTCTTTATATGAGTCTTTATTGAAAGGATAAGCCCCTTGAGATGTCTCATCTCATTTTAGAGGGGGTCCTTAAACTGTACAGTTATCTATATTTACACTTATACAATGCCATTGCTGTGGCAAAGCAATTTCCCAATTGTAGGATCAATGAAGTACTTCTATTCTATTCTGTCCTTACCTACATCCAATATATTCTGTATATACTATTAAATACTGTTTATAAACCTGTACATAAGATCACTATAGTCAACCATTGCACATAACCACATTGGCACGGTAGTATGTTATTGTTATGTTATTTTATGCTGTTATTTATGTCATGTTATTTATGTCTTGTTATTTATGTCTTGTTATGTTTTCCCTTCTTATTGGTACGTGAGGGCACCGCTTGTAACCAGAAGCAAATTCCTGTATATGTACACATACATGGCAATAAAGCTGATTCTTATTCTATTCTATTCTATTCTATTCTATTCTATTCTATTCTATTCTATCTACCCACAGTTTTCATGGGCATCTAAATCAAGTATAAGAAAGAAGATATAGTAAAAGACATTATGTGCAGTGAAAAATGTTATGATGACAGATCACTTAGGAAAGGTTCAACTGGGATAAATATGTATTTGGGAAGTGAAACAAAAGCAGTACTGGTTCTTTATGTGTTAAGAGAATATTGCTGCATTAGATCTATTGTTTTCTAATGTGACAGTCATATCTATAGATTGAATGGGTCTCCTCTAAAGAATCTACGGTGTTAAATTATCTCTAGCACAGCTCTGTCATGTTGTTAGCACCCACTGTGGGTTCTCCTACCTGCTTTGAGGCAGAGGGTGAGGCTCAAGTTTCAGTTTCAGTTGGTTTCTAACTGTAACCTCACTGCTAGATATCACTGAGCTGCACAAAAACCACCTATAAATGAACGGAAGAAGATGCCAACATTGAAACACTGAACATCTATCATATATTATCGTGCTGCTGATCTATAAGGAGTGGTTTGATCCAGTTTCTACACTTTACTGGGCAACTGGTGACAAGTGAATACAGTAGATTGTCAGAACAAAGGCACTCATCTAACACTAGTTACCCATGATTATACTGTACATAGGTTCTGTATACGCCCATGCTGTTGAACCACAAGAAACCTAGATAACGCACAAAACACTGAAAAGAAAATGACCACTGACCTCCCATAAAAAAAAGAACCCATCAATCAAACAGCCAATGGTAATAGGACATGAACATAAGTATCCAATAAGAATGAGCTAATGTAAATCTTTATGTACGCAATCTTAAAAAAAAAAAAAAGTGTTAAGGGCTGTACTAGCTATCGCAGTTATCATTAGAATTAACATTTCTTCACTGTATATCAACATGTGCTTTATATCATGATAGTTTATGCATGTAAGATGATATTTCTTGAACTGCCACTAGAATTGTTCTAAGTCAGTAAAGAGCACAAGGATTGGCTGAAGAAGTTGTTTACCTCATAGAAGGATCATCTATCATAATGTGACTTGAAATTATCCATTCTGTTTTAATAATGTGACATTTCGAAGTGAAGTGATTAACCAATCCTTTTGTGTGTGCAGCCTCTAACTTTATTTAATAGATAAGATCTCACTATCCGTTGGACAAACACACATGCAGAACAACAGTCCATCAACAATCATGTGTTGTAATGTTTTTAATACAGAGGTGGTTACCATGGAAATACCTGTAGAGCAGACATTGCCAGAGGGTGAGGTGGTTAACTTTACAGTCTAAATTAGTTAATCTTTATTTTGGTGTAACTGTCTAATGCATAAAGGTTTTGCGCAATCAGGCTGTGGTCTCTTTGTCACCATCCACTGAGCACACAAGTGCATGTGAAGGTCAGCCTCACTTTTTACATAGGAGAGATAATCTCTTAGGTATTTACCAAAAAAAACAACACCCTTAATCAACACACTTTAATTACAGTGCATAAGAAACATTTAATTTTTAGAAAGAAATACCATTTATACTGTCTAACAGCATCAGCTAGATTTTTTGTTTTCCATATTTTGCACCAGAGCTGAACATTTCCTTTATGAAATCTGGTTCTTTCATTCTCTGATAAACAACATCTGCCGTCGATGTTGTTGATCACAGGAACTCAATAACAGGTTTGCACAGTAAATGCATGTATCTACACTTATCACAGGTTCATGTCCTCATTTCCAGGCCACATGGTGACTTCGATACAAAGGTACGGGCTCCTGTCAACCCTGTGGCAGGTGTGGCCTACCATTGTGGTCAAATGCAGCTGGGGCTGTAGCATGCCACACACACACACACACACACACACACACACACACACACACACACACACACACACACACACACACACACACACACACACACATCTTTTTAATGTATCTAATGAAGAGCATTAGTCTAGGTAGTAAGATGTTTTTATCTTGGTTACATTTAGCTTGGATGTGGTTTTAATGTAATAGAATAGGATGATAGTAAGGTTCGAATCCCACACTAGACCTTTCTGTGTGGAGTTTACATATTCTCCCAGTGTCCGTGTGGGTACTCCAGTTTCCTCCCACCATCCAAACACATGCACTGATAGGTTAATTGGTTAATCTAAATTACCCATAGGTGTGAATGTGAGAGTGATTGTTTGTCTATATATGTTCAGCCCTGAGATGAACTGGAGACTCATACAGGGTGTACCCCACCTTTGCCCATTGTAGCTGGATTAGGCCCCCAGTGACCCCCGTGACCCTAGTGATGATAAAGCGGGTTCAGATGACGAGACGAGACGAAACAAAAATAAATGCAAAAATCACATCTTCCATGTTGATAATTGAAACCAACACAAAACAGGAAGTGGTCGTGATCATTTTCTTACAGTAGATATCTAAACGTTAAGCGGGCGTCCTATCCAATCAGAAGTCTCTGTACCTCCAGCTCTTAAAGCCCAATTAACTAGAGTGGAATACACTCAGAATTAACATGTCCATGTAAACACAAAAGGAATAGCTTTCATTCTGAATTAATTTATTCCAAATAAATAATTTTAAATGATAAAACATCATGTAAACATAGTAAACGTGAATTTAGGACGGTGGAAATACAGACAGAATCTATCCTTGTCTACACTGACATGGTTATGTTTCATAGGATAGTCCTCTCTAATTTTTTTTCCTGTTCACATGGTCTTTGTCTGATTAAATATTTGTGACGCTGACAACATAAACTGCTACAAATGCTTGAACAAACCATTATTTCTGTAGGGACTTAATTCTGTAGACATGTGAATAGTACCAGACATACTAGCTTTATTATGTCATGAAAGTGGCAGTAATGAGAAATAATTATAATAGTTATAAAAGTTTCCTTTTGCAGGTTGTTGACGTATATTCTTTACATCATGTGGTTCTCTCCATAATGCCCACGTAGCACAGGTATCCATGCTGACCTCAGTCTTTTGCAGGTCATACACTGATTTATAGTCCTCGGTTTGGTTTTTCAGGTGCAGGTTCATTACACAAAGTAGTAACAGACATGAGTAAAATGGGATGTGACGCCATCATTTTCCAATCTGTCAGTTTTCCCTTTTCCTGTATATATACACACACACACACACACACACACACACACACAAAATGTCACTTTGGAAAACACTTTAAAAGTCCCCATGTTAGCCCTAAGATAATTTTTATGTGAACAGAAGGCCCAAAAATAGACGATAATACTCATTTTGCAAATTAGTTTGGACAAGATTTTAACTTTTAAGCAGAAGTAAATCATGGATAAAAATGTTGATCAAAATACCATGAAATAGAAAATAATGATAGATGTAGGTTCAAGCAGCACTATGTTATGAATATAGTATGAATGAATGAATGAATGAATGAATGAATGAATGAATGAAGTATAATAACAGATGTTCTTTGGTTGATATAACATATGAGAGCACACAAATGATACACATTAGGCGAGGCACATTTATTTGTATAGCGCATTTCATGTACAGGACAATTCAAAGTGCTTTACATAAAACATATAAGAAAATAAAAATGATTAAGATGCATTAAAAGACAATTAAAATAGAGACATAAAAACATTTAAAAACAAATGAAAATCTAAGTAAAAGCTCCAGTGAACAATAATGTTTTCAGGTCTGATTTAAATGAGCTGACAGTTCTTCTCAGACCTCAGGTATTCAGGTAGTTTGTTCCACAGGTGAGGAGCAGAACAACTGAATGATGCTTCACTTTGTTTGGTTCTGATTTTGGGACCACACAGTAGACCTGTAGACCAATATGGACCCAGCAGGTCTAAGATTAACATTAAGACCAGCTCCTGTTATTATAGGATTTAATTTTTTTTTATATAGAAATGTGCATTGGACTGTTTGATATAAGTGATTGATCAAAGTGCAGGAATATCCTTTCTACTTTTGTTTTACTAATATCCCACATTAGTGCTAAGTAACTTATTTAGTGTAGATTTGTTGAACTGTATAATTTAATAGTTTATTAGTTTAATACTTGGATGTTGGCTTTAGTAAAATCCTTGCAACATTTAAGAAATCTCTCATGTGTTTCTGTTCATTATTCTGCTTGGTTACAGTGCAGCAGTGGATGAAAATTTGACTGGGTTCCACTCAATGGCCAGTTGCCTAAATGTTAGCTTCATATCCTGGTATGTTTACAAGAGTGTTCATTTCATTAAAAGCACATGGAGCATAAATAAAATCCTAAACTTTGCCTGCCTTGTTTTTCATGAAGGCTGTCACAAATGTAAGCATTCCTTGGTGGAACTGTAGAAAAAGCTGTGAAAAGATGGACAGCCCAACTTTGTCTGACATCCAGAGGTCTGGTCAACTGCTGCCTTCTCTATCAACCAGCTGTCATTGAGAGGAAACACATACGTAGATTACTGCACTAAATCACACTGCTCTTACCACAAAGGGAGTATAATGCACACACATACACACTGAGGGAGTGGCTCAATGTCATCCACTAGAGAGAATGAGCTAAGGCCCAGCTGTGTGTGTGTGTGTGATGATAAAAATTTTGCACTGACCTCAGTAATGCGTCAGACTGAATGCAAAAATGATGTAACACAGCGCACAAGAAGAGCAAGACATGAGATGGACACAACAGAAGTGTGAGAAAGAAGGAAGGAGGTAATAAAACTGAAGTAATGAAAAGACAGCAAAATAAACAGTAACAATTCCAACAACTTTCCAAAATCAAAGTTTTGTTTCCTTAAATAATACTGTGTTACCTGCCAACAAATACCCTCTATGAAAATATACTCATTCTTTGAATCCCACATGGTCTGAGTGTCCGCAGGGTGAAAATTGTCAAGAATTATAGAGTATTTATCAAGATAAAACCTTAGAGCCATGGCATACTTGATCATTAAGTCCCAGAAAAATCCCCGGAATGGACACTCAAAAGAACTTTTTAGCAGAAGAGACATAACAGAAGGAAAATATTTATACTCCGTATGATTAAAGGGCTCCATTATCTCAAAAACTAAAATATTTGCCAAGAGGGAGAAATCTTATCATCATTGTTGTTACTGTGGTGAAAATACAAAAGGAAAAAAAAGTTATTTTTCTTCTGTTTGTTTTAGGTAAAAGTTTTGTGAAAACTGTCAGATTCTTAGAAGACGATTCTGCTACACATTAATGCTTCGATTAAGATTAAGGACCATTTTTACAGATGTGGACAGTGGGTCATGTCAAGAATGACAAATGGGTGCCAGGCTTAGTAATCAATCATTTGATCTTGTGTAGCGTGACAAACTGGATGACACATGGTATTATATTTCAACAGTTTTGGAGAAGATTCCTGATGGAAAAACTAGCATGTATTTGTCATTTAATCATTTGTTTGGTGGTTTATGACATTGCTACGTGTCACGTCTAACTGAACCTGCTAAAACAAATATGTACCTTAAGTTTCCATTGTCTTTTATCGTGTGACCTAAGAAGAGGTTCACAGTCTTTTTTTTAAACTTCTTACTCCTTAAAACAAAAGACAGTGATGGTATAGGTGGTTTATGTTCTGGTTTTACTGAAGATGATGGCGTGTATCTCAGTACTGATGTCTTAGAAGATGGAGAGCTGTGATTGGTTGGAGGGCAATGTGTAATCTGTTTATATTTCACCAAGAATTAGGAATTTTTTTTATTTGATTTTTATTTGATTTATTTGAACATTTAAGAAGTGGAAAAGAAAAAGAAAAATTAAAGATACAACAAAAAAGGTTCAAAAGGAGTGTGTGGAAGTTAACACTTATAAATATCTTCTTACTGTATTAATTTTCCTAACAAACAAACAACAACAACAAAAAACAATCCTACTTCCAAAACAAACTTACTATTTACTAACTTTTATGATTTAAAAAGTCTAATTAGACTCACTGAGGATCATAATATCCAGAAATATTGTCAACATAGAATTAAGGACAATCAAGTTATTGCTTCATCATGTCTTTCAGTTACAGTGCTGGTCTTTTATATTTCTCAAACTCTTTGTAGTCATTTACTGACACTAATGCTCACTAACTAACTGTCAGCCACAAAGTAAAGTCAACCTTCCCCTCTCTGCCCCAAAAAAGTGAATTATTTGCTTCCACATGCCTTCATTGTCATCCAAACTTTTGTATGTACGTCAGAGTCATGATAACCCTGAGACATCATGACACCATGAGAAGGATTTATTTAATGTTACAAAGTTATCAAGAGGGTGTAGCATTTATTAGGTTATTAATTCATCAAATGAATAATTCATTACTTTGTAACTTGAATAGCAAAATACTTGTATTTAACCATTAATTTAAGATGTGAAGATAGAATCTTTTCAGCTTAAATGTCTCGGGAGACCACCATTGTTTAAGTAGGAAAAACAAAGGAAAGACCTGAATATTAATAAGAATTACTAATATTCATACCTGAAGGTTACCACAATAATGATCTGAGCTCTTTGTACTAGTGTACTGTATAGTATATATTCAGACTTAAACAATCAAAAAACACCTTGCAACTTCTTTATATAAATGAAGGGTAATGTATTTACAGGATAACTATATACACAAAGTACATAAACAGTTCAGAGTACTACATTTAGACTGCAGGAAAATGTGGCCCAATTCCGATTTTTTTGGCCCATATTTGATCTGTATCCAACTTGTAAAACATAGTTTGAAACAGACTTGTACAATATTTTTCACATCCAATCCAGGCCACTTTCATATGTGGTCTTAAATCCAAAATATATGTAATATTTTGAAATCTGACTTCAGTCTGAAAGACCAGGTCGCATTTACAGATTTATACATCACTGAAATGTGCACATCACGGTCACATTCAGTTCATGCACAAAACTCATAGAAGTCAAATTTAATGTGTAATATGTATGAGCACACACAAATAAAGTTGATTTGAATGAATTGTGCGTGAAGATCTGCTGTCTGAACATGGCCTGAATCTCCCATGTGTTGTATACTGTTATTGCTTAACCTCATTAAAAGGATTATCTGGAGTAAAAATAAGTTTAGCTCATTTTTTTAGATGACCGGGATGACATACATATAGTTGACATCAAAATCACACCATTTGGATGTACATTGAGAAATTTCGATTTTGCCATTTTGAGCCAAACTGTGTTAGCATGGAAGTGATTAGGGCATGGCTTTTTCACCGACATGAAATGCAATATTTAGACCTTTTCTAAAGTTCTAAACAATATCATACTTACATGGTAGTAAGTAGAGGGTCCCTGAAGGCAAACAGAACTGTCCTGAGGTCTCATGTCGTTGGATAGTGTGTCTAGAGTTACTTATCCCAAGCCAGTACCTTTGCAGGAGCCATCTTTAGCAGGGAACCAGAAATAGTTGTTTGCAAAGTTAGATCCTCTGGGTATTCATGATTTCGTTACATTATATTTTTAAAACAACAACCTGTTAGTAGGCTAAGCTTTGCTGTTCCGTACAGCTTCATTTCAATTTATAATGAAATACTGGACTTTGTTTTGTAAAAAGAATGTTATAAAATCGTGAATTTCCAGAGCATCGAAGTCTGCAGTCAGTAATCGACTAGTACGGACTTCTTCCCAAAGACATCTTATGAATATGGAAAGGTACATGACTTGAAATAAGAAACTCTGGAAATGAGCTAAACTTATTTTTACTCCAGATAATCCCTCTAAGTCACATTTACCCATTTACCTATCTGGCCCAAAGTAAAATGAATTGATTAATCATCATCAGCTGTATGAAGCTGCTTGTAAACAGTGCTGAAAATGTACTTTGATTTAAGTCCATTGACACTCATACTCATGGTCATAAAATACATAAAAGGATAGAAATACATATGAGCAAAGAGAGAGTTTGGGAGCAACAGAAGAAGCAAATAACTGAATGTGAAGAAAAAAATGTTTAAAGTATAGAAAGTGAGGTAACAGAGGGAAAACAAGGAGGAAAGATAGAAAATGTTAACCAGTTTGTTATTGTGAGGGATTCTGGTTGTCAAGGCGATAGAGGGGGAAACCCGCACAGCTGTTGTCCAGCTCATGCTGCATTCACTCTCTGTGAGGAAATTTTAGATACAGCAAAATGAACAATTGAATTCACTTATAGTATAAAGTACACATCGCATTTGTTTTGACTGTGTGCTTTGTTTACTGCACCTTTATAACCTGGGTGTACAGTCACTGTCTCTGCTGTTTGAACCATAAATAAAACCCTGTCATCCAGCATTAGAAGTAATATATTTATTTGCGACAAGATCATAGATTTTAATACTTTGCACGTGTTTCGGTATGAACCAAAGTTATACAGCACTTGACTCATGGAATGTCATGTCTTTATTATCCTATTACACGATTTAGAAGGTAAATTCACTAAGATGAGAATGCAGCATAAGTCGGGCTGAAGTCGGGAGGGCTGTAGGAGGATAGATTGCGAGGGTTCTTGTAATGTCTCCTCAGGGTCTGCTGGCTCCTGATTGGTTGGTGGGAGAGGAGGAGGGGGAGAGACCAATGGCAGTATCTTGCTGTGCTGCTGAGCGCCAGGCTGGGTTTCATCATGCAAGAGGCCCAGTGCCCTCTCTAACACAAAGCAGATGTCCTCAACTTCACTGGTGTTAAACATTTTTATAATAAATTTATGTAATAAAACAAAGTATTAGGTGGAATTTGAGCCTTACTTGTGCTGAGAACTGCAGCTCAGAAAAACTAAAGACAGAAAAGCCAAAGTGGTCCATCAGTTATACCATACATGCACACATTATTTCTTGTTGGTTGATGTTTCCTTAAACAGCACTTTAAACTTTACATTATTCTAAACTTTCCAATACACAGTATGTGACTGAAATTAATTGATGGATTTTTTTTATATATATATATATACATATATTCGAGAAAAGAATGCCCTTAGTAGGTGTTCCCATATATTCAGTGAAGTTCAAATCAATAACACACTCCTTATATCAGTGGTTGTGAATGTACACAGTTTCCCATAAAATGTGATTAAAATTATAGATGAAGTGTAAACTGGGACTGAATATGGAATTATTGTACCTGGTCAAAGGTTATTATTGAGGAATAAAAAGAAAAATGTGTCTGTAAATAAAATTATTCCAAGTTTATGGGTAGGTAGGTAGGTAGGTAGGTAGGTAGGTAGGTAGGTAGGTAGGTAGGTAGGTAGATAGATAGATAGATAGATAGATAGATAGATAGATAGATAGATAGATAGATAGATAGATAGATAGATAGATAGATAGATAGATAGATAGATAGATAGATAGATAGATAGATAGATAGATAGATAGATAGATAGATAGATAGATAGATAGATAGATAGATAGATAGATAGATAGACAGACCATGTAACCTATGACAGTGCATGGTTCTGGTTGGTGGGAGGAACTTGGAGAACACCCACACAGATATATGGAGAACATGTAAAGTCCACACAGATAAGCCCCAGATTCAAACACAGGACTTGTTTGCTATCGACTACATTTGGATCCTCTCTCTGCTCGACTGGTGAATTCTCAGACACAGAGACATTGATGAAAAGTAAATGTCCTTATTGACTTAACTAAGTAGAATGAGTACAAAGACCAAGTCAACTCTTCAAACATAATCATATGTATTTGTTTGTAGCCCTTTAAATTTGGCCAAAAACACCTCATCTATTCTTTGTCTACACACCACCGCTATTGTCCATACTGTCGGTTTGTTTTGCTGGCTTTAGATCTTTAGCTTTAGTTCGTCCAGATGCTTTCCCTCAAACATTTAAACACAGTTGAGGCTTTCACGCAGCCTCGAGCTTTGACTTTGCGTGTTTATATACACAATAGGCTCATATACAGCAGATGCACATCGAGAGCTCATGTGTCTAACCGATAAGAAACACCTGTGACTATACCGTCAAGAGGTTTCCATCGTTTGTTTGGACAAGCAGGGCGCACACTTGACAAGCTGCTAAACAGTCTGAAAGTGGTTACATTTTTGTCTCATCCTAAGGTTAGATCTTCACAGGGGCACTTTGTGGCCTTGATAGGAAGAACCTGCCTGCATGATTTAATTCTGGTCAACCCATCTGTCGGGATGACCTTTGAACCTCTCAGTAGCAGGTGAGGACACCCTGAAAGACAATCAACCACCAGCAGACACTGCAGACCTCAGACAGCACCGGTGGGTATGAGTGATTCTCTGAAGTGCGAGCACATTGGAGGATGACATAAGAAGAGTCCAGCCTTCATCCCCGTAACAAAGGTTATGGGGTTGAATGATTTAAGCTAAAACTATAGCCATAGATCCACATTAGCTAGGGTATGGAGCATAAGAAAGCAGGAGAAAAAACAAGAAATTCATAGTTTTCCATGACAATACTAAATAGAATTTATGTTTGTAACAGTGTTGAAAGGTTGAGCTCAACAATGTCAACCTGATGATAAAAACTGTGAAATATTGTAAAGTATGATAATATTTATGTCTCTTTAGAGTTTGAGTGGGAAAAGACTTCAATGACATCACTTCCAGGGTGCTTAGGAAGTTGGACGAAATTATTATTATTATTATTATTATTATTATTATTATTATTATTATTATTATTATTATTATTATTATTATTATTATTATTATTATTATTATTATTAAAAAGGTGTGATTGATATCATGTTATGGGGTTCAACAAAACAAAGGGAGAAAATTAATAGCACTATTTTATAAATAATTAAAATATTTATTTTCATATTTCATATATTAATGGTTAAAGTAGACAGATAATTAATTATATTAGCAGAAAAAACTGTGGTTGCTAGCTATTTTTATTGGTTTTATAGTCAGTAAAAATCTCTGGTCAGTGGTAACATGCTCATTTGGCTGAACTCTACACCTCAGAAACCCATAAAATGTTTGAAAATATAATATTTAAAATATGTTTGTGTGTTATAATACACACATGGAACATTTCATTTCATGTTTGTGGTTTAGTTTATGTGACAATCTTTGAGGTAAACCTGTGGGACACAAGTGCACCAAATTCAGAAAATCACCCATATGTAAGTTGAGAAGATTCACATTTTACTTCTGAGGGAGGTTTGGTCTAAAAACCTGAATCTCACTTAATTTAATTGGAAAATTATCCTATAACTGCTTCAGTGCTGACAGAAAAAAGGTCAAAGGATGAGACTCATAACTATAGAAGAACATTAACGTTAAATATCTTCAAAGCTGGTCAGCTCTTTGGTGGTCTAGTGGTTAGGATTCGGTGTTCTCATTGCCGCAGCTTAGGCTCCAGTCCCAGTCAGGGAACAAATCAGTTACATTATGTAGAAGCAGCTATAGCTATTAAGAAGCACCTTCTGACCAACTGTCTTTCCTCTGAGGGTAAAGAAACTGAGCCTGTTTATGTAATTATAAAGATTCAATAACTGTGTGTAATCAGATCATCATAATGAGGCTGTTTACATTACCATAAAACACACATAATTATAATAATCAGATCTGAGGCACTTAAGAAATAACCATAATCAAAAAACCTTACTTTAGATGCTCCAGTCCATTATCAGAATATTGCTTTTGGAGTATGTACTGTACATACATAGTGATTGTTGATTTGAACTTCTGATTGTCTTCAATTGTCAATTATTATTTTAATTGTGCTTCATTATGTTTTCTATTGTTTTAATTCTGTGTTAATTGTGTTGTGTGTTGTTTTTATTCATAAAATAATAGGGGGGGAAATCTGATTAACCTTTATACACCCATGAAGACATAGAACTTTTGGGGATAAATCCAAGCTTGTAAATCTGATATCTTATAATCAGATAACTTCCATTAACTGATAATAGATTTATTGGATTATCCTGTATATATGGTGACCTGGATAATCTGACAACTCCAGAAATTGGATAATGATTGCAGTATTGTTTTCATGTAAATAAGTTTAATGACACATTTGTATGCGCTTCAAAAATGCAATCATAAAAACACCTTTGTTTAGATGATTCTTTAGACTGTGCATTGTGTGTGCATAGCAATGGTAATGTCCAATTTCCTTTTATTGTCTTGCAGTCATATTTAACTCCATTACTCGTACTAGTACTCGTGGAATGGAAGCACATGTATAAAGACTTAAGAATGTTCGAAGTTTCTTCTTTTCAACAAGAGCCAACACCTGCATTGCTCCGTGGGACTTACGAGTGGAAAACGTAAATAATTATTTAACATTTTATGTTTGTCACTATAAAATAGAAATTTACAAGCCAAGAAAATTGATGCTTGTGGCAAAAAATAAAGAAGAAACTTTACATTGTGTGTTAAACAGCTCACTGAACTGCATTTCTGTTGCACATGATGAACCTAAAGACAAAAATAAACCAACACCAGCATAGCTGCCACCATTGGAGTATTTTAAGAACACATTGAAAAAAAGTATTAAAAGACATGGACATGGCTCTAAACAGATCGTGTACAGAGATAAATATGATAACATCACCTCCACAACTTTCACAACTATTTCTATTTATGTATTTCCACAGTGATGTTTCATCAGTCTAATGACAAACTCTGACTTTCTTGACTTGTAAAACTATATTTTAAGTTCATTAATATATCGTCAGCTTCATACCATAATTGTCTAAGTCATTTTTTTGTGTTTTTGGAAAACGAGAAAAAACACATTTTCTAAAAGTCACATCTATATTTTTTATTGATTTTTTTCACAGAACATTCAAGTAGATGAGAAGAAAAGTATGAAAAAAGAACAAAACCCAACCTCATTTGTTTTATGAAATAAAATTGACTTGGGCGGATTATGCCTTTGACTTAGGCAGTTTTTCTTAGAACATAAAATCATCGCTGCCATTTTGCATACATTCAAACTGCCTAAGTCAAACAGCTGGGAGCAAAACTGCCTAAGTCAAAGGAATGACTTGGGCAGGTATGTTTTTGCACTTGTTTTTTGTTTTTTATGAGTGTTCTGATTGGTCAATGACATAGGCAGAAAGACAGGATGATGCAGCAGTGGTAGGGGAGTAAAGTTATGCAAAAATCTCAATTTGAGCAAAAATTGACTTAGGCAATTATGGTATGAGGCTAACGATATGTCTAAATAACTTTGTCTGATCATCTATCCCATATTTTATTCCAGTGTTCAGCCCCATGTGGCACAATTGGAAGGGGTAGGACTTAAGTTCTCTATTAGATAAGATGGTCCAATCACTTTACATTACATGAATACAACACTATTACAGGATGGGACTGAAAAATACCACCTGTTAACCCTTTAGACAACGGGAAATTCTTATCATAAACTTCCAAGATAGTTTGATAAAGGAAGTTTTTGTTACTGTAAACTACTTTGGAATTATATTAATTATGTTATGCAATCTTTTCCACTATTCCAGAGAAAGTGGCTGTGTGTATTTTTTTCAGTACCAGTTTGTATCACAGCTCCACTTCTCAGTGGTTCTGTTATATAAGCCTCCCTACAGCTGTTAATCAGTCCACCTCAATAAACTCTGGCAACACAGACCTCTCACAAACTGTACGCGTGTGAGTTGTTACAGTGGCTTTATCTTCTGTTACTTTATAGTCTACAAATTGCAAAGATTAGTATATGCATCACATATACAGTAGAATATGCCTACTGTAATTTCCTGATAATTCCTGTATGTTCATAATAATGATGAACATAATACAACTGGCTTAATTTACTCCGTTTCATTTAGATCAGGGGTCTCAAACATGTGGCTCGAGGGCCAAATGCGGCCCGCCAAAGGTTCAACTGCAGCCCCTTGGATGAATTTGTAAAGTGTAAATTTTACAAATTAATAATTCTACAGTCAAGGCTGTGGAACTGATTTTAGCTCAGATTCCACATACAGACCAATATGATGTCAAGTACAATAATAACAGAATAAACTACAAAATATAATAATGACTCCATATTTTCTTCTAAGTTTAATGTGAAAAAAAAAATATTATGCCTACAAATGACAACTTCAAATTTCTGTCTTTGTTATAATGCAAAAAGAAATTTAGCCAAATTCGTCATTTACATGTACAAACTATCAACAACCTAAAATATGTAAAGAAAATTAAGTAGAATTTTGAACATTTTCTGTTTCTATTACTAAGTGTTTAGTGCCATTGTAGAACTGATCCATAATGCACCTGGAGAAATGTTAAATTGAGGCATAATATACCTTATATATACCTTTATTTTTCTTAAAGTTATGTTTTTACAGGATATGTCACAGTTTAATGGGGGGGGGGATTTGCACCAAAATAAAGAATTTTTTTTTAAATTATTATTATTTATAGATTATTAAGCTATTATTCTACTGAAGGTAAAATTGGGGTTGAATGTTGCCCTTGAAAGAAAATGAATTTGAGACCCCAGATTTAGATGAAGTTGTTAGTCCTAATATGTTTTTGTCATTTGTTGCCTTGTATATTGAATTACATTAATGCTGTGATTGGCTGCAGCATCCAAGCACTCACAGATTTTCACTAAAGGGATGTTTTGGTCTCATGTATCTTCACTAAAGCATCCCCCTCCCACCTCAGTAATAAACAATAAAGAAATTGAGACATCCTTCACGATGGCAGGTCACAAACAGTTTCTGGGTCATGGAGGACAGAGGAGATGTATAATAACAGTAAGATGTCTAAGTAATGAGAAGCACCCACAGTAAGAAGAACACAGGTGGAACTAATAAAATCCATCCCAGTAAACCATGACAGTGGAGCAGTAAGAACAGCATGCACAACAACACCACCACCCCACAACTGATGCAGCTACAAAACTGAACACAGACTTTAAAGGAGTCATATTTTGCTTTTTGAAAGGTCAGAGGAAGATGTTAACCATGGCACAACAAGTCAGTTTCATTCTATAATACTGTATTTCTTAATCTAATTTTAATTTTAAATAATTCTTATTTAATCTACAAAGGTTTGAACTTTGACAGTGTTTAAACAAGAGAGACATGTGACAAAATGTTAATGCCTGTCTAAAAAAAAGTGTATAAAGCGTGTGGTGAGGGGTTTTACAGCTTTAAAACATACATAACAAGTGGTGTCAGGCACAACAAAGCCTTCCCCCTTGCACATATTTTATCTTATTTTCCCTATCTCTTCTCATTACAAAAAGACATTTTTAGTGACTGTGACCTTGACCTTTGACCTAGATTCACCAAAATGTAATGGGCTCTATTCTGGACTACCTTGCACCTTCCCTGAAAATGTCATGGAAATTGGTCCAGTAGTTTTTGCATAAACTTGCTTATAGACAGACAGACTGACCATCAAACAAACTGAGTCAAACACTTTGTAATAATTGTGACAAGGACATAAAATAAAGAGGTTGAACAAAATATGACCCCTGTAATTGAGAAATTGTACAGTAAAATTAAGTTTTGTGTTATGTATAATCTTAAACATCACTAAAATGTTGATATCACATTCACTGTTACTATAAGCCTGTGATTGTGGGTCGTTTTTCTTTTTCTCTTTCACATACACCATCTTGTACCTTTGTTATTTAAATCAAAAAAACAGATCTTTTCAATCAGTTCTAACACATGCACAACTCTCACACACCCTGGCAGTGTGTTCACTCTGCTTCTTCAGCAGTAAGTGGGTTGTGGGCTCTTTGTCACTTCCTTTTTGACAGCTGCCTACAAACAGCAGGTGCCAGAGTCCAGACCCAAACCTAAAGCACTGTTCCACTGTGCTGACAGAAAGACAAAAATAATGAACATTTTGTGAAGTCAAATTGCAGTAGCTGAGCCTCAGTCAAGCTGAACTCTGTCTTTGTATGTCTGTGGACAAACGCTTGGCCACATAGCTGGCTCACTCTCTGTTTCCCTGGCTCTGATTCTGGGCATCCGAGGCTAGACCGCTCACATTCCACTACACTGTTTTCCATTTAGGCCAGAATAAATCAGCTAAACCCTACAAGACCACTTCTTGTTACAGGAAAAAATTATAACGTGTAAAATGACACCGCTGTTTGCAATGGGATTTTCATTTTTTGACCTGACGATGTGACCTTGATGACACAAATGCTACATGCTAAGACCTCACTGCTCATTGGGTTTATTTTTCAGACAACATTTTATTCAGCATTATGCCCTGGTACTTGAATCTTGCCTCTGCAGAAATGCTGGTCTCAAACAAACTTATTAGCCTATTTATCACATATAGCAATTGAACTTGTGCTAGTAATGCTTAACAATGCTAAAAATATTATGTTTAAAGTAGGGCTGTCAAAATGAACACATTAAGAAAGATTCATCCATCATCATGATTAATCTGATTAAATATTGCAACGCAATTAACTGGAAAAGTCATTTACAGTTGTTTTGTTTCAAGTTCTGTTGATGATGTTTAATAAGCATGTTAATATATATATTATACGTGCAGGAGCACAAGCCACACCCAGGGGTAGGATCGAGGATCTTCCCAGCACCCAGTGGCCACCCAAACCCACTGAGGGAATCCTGGTCAGTTTCTTTTCCCCCCTTAGTACTAGCCTCCTGCGCTCAGTTTGACCTGACGCTGGTCGGAGAGAACCAAACCCAAGTCCCAGACGAACCGCCGTACCGTGCACTCGCACTCAAGCAGCAGAAAAGGCTACATGAACTGCGCCATCGGAGAAAACTGTTGATTTTAAATGTTTATTTAGTGATTTGAGCTTCATTTATGTTGTTCATGTGAGAATGAGGGTCAGAACATCCAATGCAAGCCTTTTTTTGTGGAGAAAATACGTATATATTATATTATATATATAACATTTTGTATAGTGTCTAATGCTAACAGAATACAGCAATACAAATCAGGTAAACATCAAGAAACCTATTTTATTCAGTAAACAGAAGCTACAGAAGTGTGTTCACTCTAACCTGTCCTATAGAGTTTGTCATTTTAACATGGGGTATCTATATGGACGTTTTCATATCATCAAGGTTTAGTTTGTTCTGTATGTTGTTTAATGAATATATTGTGGTTTAAAATGACGTTAGTTATATATTTATATGTATTTATGGACACTTAAGGAACCGTTTTATCTGCCATACATAATTGGTTTCTAAACTTGGCTGTGCTGCTGTATAAGGGCAGAGGTTTTGGTGGCTGTTATAGTCAAATGTTTGGCTTTATGGGTCTGTAAGCGCCATATGCTGAACATTGCTGTGCACAGCTGCAGTCCCTGTGCAATGGTGTCCTGTCAGTTTGTGTATGAACTCCCTGAGGTTTTCTGGGTTTTATTGGTAAAAGTTTTGGTCGGCCTGAGCAGATACAGAAAAACAGATTTTACACACACACACATGCACACGCGCACACACACATGCACGCACACACACACTTTCACATTATTGCTATAGGCAATAGTCGTATGCATGCACAATTGAGTAAAGTAAAGCATAAAGGATGTGGTTTTACACACTCTATGTAGAGGAAAACACCTCTTGTACTTGTTGTTCACCTTGCAGAGTTTGAACGAAAACAGCAGTTATACATCAAAGTCAGTTTCAGTCAAGTTAACATGCTCTTCATCAGCAGTAAGTATGATCAGTTATTGCTCTGCAAAGAAATTTGACTATACTCTCAAATCAAAAAAGTGGTATATCAGTATTTTGATTTTACTGTGGTTTATAATTTTTGGATTTATTTATGATGATGATGATGAACTTTATTTTGAACATAAGTAGGAATAAAATCTAAGTTGAACAATATTTAAACATGTTCTTATCTATAAGCAGATAAACTTATTTCCACTGTGCCAGATTTTGCCAGAGATAATGAGGCTAAATACACTTTACCCGGTTTTTAGCCATGAAACAAATCACTGCTACACTGGGAATCAAATTAAAGTTCTTTCAACCTTTTTGGTGTTTGAACCAGTGTAATATTGATTCATACCGAGGTTTATGTTTCAATTGTAAATGTTCAGTGGGTTTTGATTTCATAGTGATAGCTGTGAGCTGTGGGCCGACCAGTGCTGAATGACTCATCTATAAAACTGTATAGTATCAGAGGGAAGCACCCAACCGATCAGAATAATAACAGATAGAAATAAACCCTGAAGTAACTCCATGTATCTTGTCTGGTTTCCCAAATAATTACATATAATCTGATTGCAGTTTTGTCCAGGCCTGATGCAGGCGATGAAGATTTATGGGCTTTAACAGGCAACATATATTTATAGTTTGTTCGCATCGTCACATAAAGTGTAGATCTGATATATATATATCAGCTCAACGATAACAGGGCATCTTTTCTCCCACAATAATTAGCCCATAAATGTCCCAGTGTTACTTTAGTGGCAGTTTTGAAATGAATTTTTCTCTATTTCTAACTTTCTTGACTGATTAATCACCAATATTGTTGTCTGTATTTTGCACTTTTGGTGTAAATCATGTATTTCCATTTATTTAATTCCATAATCATGATGATGTCCATTTTCCAACTCACAGTAAATTCAAGTTAATTATATCAAAAACAGAGAAAAAATAAAAAAAAGAGCTGCTTTTTCACCACGTATTCAACTCCATGGGTTTTACTGGTGAATCAATGTTGTAGAATATAATGTTTCAATATTGGTTACAGACCCTCTGAACACCCAAATGGGTCAAATCTGATTGATGACCATGAAAAGATGGCAAACGGCATTTTATGCCATGATCAACAGAACCTGGATCAACAGGATCAACAACTGGGCGGCTGTGGTTCAGTTGGTAGAGTGGGTCGCCCAATGACCGAGAGGTTGGCAGTTTGCGTCCCCGCTCTGGCTGTCCACATGTCGAAGTGTCCTTGGGCAAGACACTGAACCCTGACTTAGGCCCCCAGTAGAACTTACCATAGACCTTAGAAACCTACTGGTGTATGAGTGTGTGTGTGAATGGGTGAATGAGAGGCTAATGTAAAGCGCTTTGAGCACCATGAAGGTGGAAAAGCGCTATATAATTGCAGTCCATTTAACAGGTTTTAAACACTTATATCAGGTGATATTTTTTGTCATCAGTGGTTGTTTGGATTTCTATGGGTTGAATATATTTGAAATCTTAACTTTCTTCCTGTTCATACAACTTTACTTTTGTATATTTGGCCATTCTTCTTCAGTTTTAACATGTACATCGACAATATGTTATTAAATGACAATATGGATTTGTAATTAGAAATATAGGTCAAAGGTCACCATCAGTCATTGAACAGCAACTTCCTATGACTGTTAAAATATCTGTCAACTGTACTCATCCAGTTCACTTATTATCCAAACTTGTTTCTTTAAAAGAATAATAATAATAATTACCAAACTGTGGTTTTAAGCCCAAGCAGAGGAAGCTTTAACGCATCCTGATTATTAATATGTCTAAAAAAAAAACTCAAAAAGGTTAAGCACCAAATGAGTTTGTATACCATATCCTTGGTAGTTAACAACAGTCAAGAGCTTTAGCCGTTGTTGTGCTACTTTTGTTTTTGTGTTGGTTTACTGCTATTTTCTGAGACTAAAGGAAGACAACCACAGCTAGAAAGTAAAGTGTATTTAAGTGTAATTCCACTGAAAAATGTAAAAGGCTTATCTTGCTTCCACTGATCCACTTCCCAGTAAGTGTTCAGGCGCTCTATCTTTAAATTATAGTACTGAGTATAATAATGTTTTAAAATAAATAGAAGGTTTTGAGGTCTGTGTCACATAGAATGCCCCTTGGCAGCAATACTTCTCTTCCTAGAAGACTGGACACAACATGCAAATATAGAGAGCAGGACAGACTGGCATCACATAACCCTGGTCATCATGCTAATTTCAGTTGATATCTTTACAACACAATCCTCTAGTTTATTTGACATTATGTCAAAACTGATATTTCTTCAATACTTTGCAGGGGTTTTTTTGTCAAATTGTCTTTTAACATTTAAACTATATTACATTTTCAAACAATGTCCTTTCAATAGAGAATTGTCCTCATTGCAGATGTTTATAACTAATATACTAATAATAGAAGGACATTCACACACACACACACACACACACACACACACACACACACACACACAAAGGAGGACCAAATGTGTAATCATCACTTGTGTGTTAAATAAATACCTTTTTATTTATTATTAAAAAATATTTAAAATATATATTTTTTAAATATTAAATTGAAAGAAATTAAAAAAGAAATGGAAATGGAAATAGTCAACATATTTTTTTTAAATGTTTAAAAAATATAGAAAAAACAAAACAAATTAAATAATAAAGTTAAATAAAATTTAATTAAATAAAAAATAAATAAATAATAATAGTAGTAATAATAATGATAAGGAAAAAATAAAGTAAAAACATCTTGAATCCTTTGAAAAATAAGTTTTTCTTTGTACCTGTTTCCTCCATGCTTTATGGGGACTTCCAGAAAAAAAAAAACTATTTGCATATGCATACATTGGTGTACTTCACACATATTTTACTTACAGTTATATTTAACCTTTGTGGGGACCTGAATTTTGTTCCCTATGGTGACTCCATGTTATGACTGTGTGAACAGATCAATGTCCCCAGAAAGATAGGAATACAAGAGCATACACACACCATGAAGTCATATCATATTTATCACATAGTTATAGTGAGAGTAATAATAAAAGTAAATTGAAGAGTCCAGATCTGTTTTTCTCTTCCTGTATTGTTCCCTCAGGTCAAACTGTTGCTGTTACGTTTTGTTCAAGCTTCATTCGTGTGTGCGTGTGTGTGTGTGTGTGTGTGTGTGTGTGTGTGTGTGTGTGTGGCCATGCCTTACTTTCATTATGAAGGCATATATCTGTTTGTACAGTCACTTGTGGGGAGCCTTTTCCCTTATGGAGACAAATTATTTTAAGGTTATGGTTAGGTTTAGGCATGTTGTGGTCATAGTTAAGGTTAAAGCAAGTCTCCAGGAATTTAATGTAAGTGGGAGCAGTGTCCCCTGTGTGTGAGAGACAGAAACAGAATGAGATCCCAGCTGTTTGTTGATCTAAGAAGCTGAGGCTGACTCAGGAGCAGAGAAAAACAGAAATGAAAGACAGAATGTGTGAGAACTTCCTTTACATCTGAAATAATCAATGTCACAAATCAAACCTCCCACACATCTAAAAATGTACTTTGTGTGATATGGAAATTTCACACACATTTGAAATTGTGTTTTTTCTGCCCGCCCTCAAAGCTAAGCATGAATTAAACACACCTTACCGTTAGTTCATATATTATCTCTAGATGTCTTTATCTGTGGCCCACGAAAAAAAACCCAAAAAACTCCCACGTTACTTTTCTTCAGTTTTCAACTTGGGTTACACAATGCATTTGCTGTCATATCATTTAATAAGAAATCTATGTAATACCATGTCATTTCTCATGTAGATGTATTTTACAGATTTTTTCTACCATGGTCAGGGGACTATGGATGAATTCTAACCTTCTGGCTTTTTTAAACATGTGTGATCATGTGACTGTCCAGCAATGAGACACTTGTATTAAAGTTCACTCCAACGTAACAATATCCACTGATGAGACACAAGCATCAACATTTTAACCCAAACAAAGCAAAGGCTAACACCTTGAGATTACTTTTGGTCTGGACCGACAGCTCTAAAACCGGACTATCCAGACGTCTGTCACACGTCCTTACTTTTTATATGAAGTGCAAATAGTTTAAGTCAGCGGCCGCCAAGACGCACACCACACTGTCCAGGTCATGTTTGGAAAAAAAGTGTGCATTGTCTTAATGTGTGTTGTCGACGCTGCTGCTCACATCACTCAGGTTAGCTATTGGATGCTCATATCACTCAGGTTAGCTTGCGGATGTTGCTCATATCACTCAGGTTAGCTACTGAATGTTGCTCACATCAGTGAGGTTCGCTAGCGGATGCTCATATCACTCAGGTTAGCTAGCGGATGCTCATATCACTCAGGTTAGCTAGTGGATGCTGCTCATATCACTCAGGTTAGCTAGTGGATGCTGCTCATATCACTCAGGTTAGCTATTGGATGCTGCTCACATCACTCAGGTTAGCTAGTGGATGTTGCTCATATCACTCAGGTTAGCTAGTGGATGTTGCTCATATCACTCAGGTTAGCTAGTGGATGTTGCTCATATCACTCAGGTTAGCTAGTGGATGTTGCTCATATCACTCAGGTTAGCTAGTGGATGTTGCTCATATCACTCAGGTTAGCTAGTGGATGTTGCTCATGTCACTCAGGTTAGCTACTGGATGTTGCTCATATCACTCAGGTTAGCTAGCAGATGCCTCTTCAGATGGCCGTACGTTTTGTTTTTTTTTCATCTAAGGTGAAGTATTTCCACACATGTGATGTATGTCTGTCACTGTCTTTTGCTTTGTCAGACCCACCACCCCCTGTTTTACCTACAGCAGCCATGTCTCCTCTGGTTTAGCTCTGACTGGTCTGTGTTTATGCACCAAGGGAGAGAAAGAACAACATGACTTGTCGACTCCTCCAAATTTAAGTCAACTTGTGCTACGTGAGTCTATGTTTCTGTTAATGCCCTATCCCTTTACAAATAAACTAAACTAAATCAGAAGTTTTATTTCCATAGTTTGCTAGACACACAATGTTGCTGAACCTGATCAACTGAAGCAACCCCTGATCATAACATTGACCCCACAAGCTTATACTGTAGGCACTAGGCATGATGGGTAGACAGTCCTGCTTCCTTCCATCACTCAGTAACAGGGTGTTTGAACTCATCAGACCACATGACCTTTTTCATTGAAAGACAGTCTAATCTTTACACTCACTATCAAACTGACACACGTTTAAGAAATGAGATGGTCCTCACTGCATCAGTCAAATAGTTTCCATTTGAAACACATGAAGGATCTGAAATATTTGCTGTGTTTCTGCTCAGGATGACTATAAGTAGAGCTCTCATAAGATGCATCTCAAAAAACTTTGAATGATGTAACTGCTTTATGAAAAATGAATAAGAATACCAAACTTATTGTAGCATCTCCACTTAAATAAAATCTTTCCCCAATGACCACTAATGAACTTTTTTTTAGCTTACATCTTACAAATACTATGTGGGTTTTAAGTCATGAAGTCAAATGTTTAGTTATGGTTTTATGTCCATTCTGTTCAAGATCAACAGTCCAAGACTAAGACCAGATGAGTCATAAAATTCACACGTGAACATTGATTCTTTTTTTGTTTTTCAGCAGGGAGATTTCAGTAAAGATATTTAGCAAAAAATGATGGTGCACTTTTCAAATCCCACCCACCAAACTAACCATGGTTGTCAGTTGTCACTTCTTGTAGTAGCTAAGCGTGCAACATCCTTAAGGTGTGTCATTTTGGGTGAGCTAAGAGTGAAACTGTCAACTGTTCTGAAGTGAATTTGATTTGTAGTGGTGGGTTGACGTGACATTCTCTAATCAGAAACTTAGAATATACAAAGCAAAGGCCCAAATGTGTAACGAGGAAATTAAAAGGAGTTACACCCAAAGGTCCACATTTTCTACACAAAACTTTTCTTCATTAATGGAGGAGATTTTAGTGTGAAGTGGAGCCATAATAATGATGATGATGCTGGTAATGGTTGGCAAATAAAAGAGCCTTAAACACTGTTTGATGTGTGTGTGTAAACATCAAATAGAGCTGTGATGAGTGGTTAATGTAAGACCGAGGCTTTTTCCTCTCTGCTGTGTTCCCCTGTAGAGAACACTACCTAATTACAAGCACTATCAAGGCACACCATGCGCCTGTGTGTGTACCTACATGATGGTCTTTAGGTATGTGTATGTGTGTCAACACCAGAGAGTCTGTGTATGTGAGTAATTACCCCTCACCAATAAAACAGGCTGTCTGCAGGCTTCATGAAAGGAGAGGGCCAGCCTAATGGAGTGGTGTGAGGAACACCCACCACTTTAAACAAGACTGCTACTGTGTGTGCATGTGTGTGTGTGCGTGTGTGTGTGGGGGGGGGGGTTAATATCCAATGTCCTACAACTATATCTATGTCATGATGTGAGCCATGTAAAATGTGTCTTTCTTTACCAAAAAAGAAAGTGTGTGTAGTTATGCATATAAAGACATGTTTCCAGTCATAGTTTCCTTGAAAATGTTTCCAGATTTTTGGCAAAATACAATGAATAAGGTATTCTGTGATATTAAGGGTTAAAGAAAATGAAGTATAGGTTTGTGTAATGACACAATAAAAGGGTTTTTGGCAAACTTTTCTTGACCATAATTCTATTGGTGCTTAATAATTAATTAAGTTAATGAGTCATTTTGCCACAAAGCGAAAATATTTCTTCCATTAATTTTTTTGAACTGCTTAATCCTCAACAGGAAGCTTTTTCCAGGCACGAACAAGTGGAGTCCACCATGGACATGTCACTGGATCATCACAGAACTGACATATATACATGATTAACCATTCACCCTCATGTTCACACCTTTGGGTCATTTAGATTCACCAATGAACCCATTTAGGTGCATGCGTTTGGGTGGTGGAGGAACCCAGAGAACCCATGCAGACATGAGAATATATGCAGTGTCCACACACAAAGACCCATGTCAACTGGTGTTGGAATCAAACCCAGGACCTTCTTGCTATGAGGCAACAGTGCTAATCACTGCACCTCCATGCTACATTAATTTATTTATTTTCAATTCTACATTTTTAATCATTTGGTTGGAGAGGAAATCACTGTACTTTATGCTACATTTACCACGAAAAAAGAACAAGTAGTCCCAGTCACAACAAACCCCACCTCTTGCAAACGTTTTACCTGATTTGCCCTATTTCTTATTATTGTAAAAACACATTTTTCATGACCTTAACCTTGACCTTTCACCAACATTCACCAAAATGTAATGTCATCCACTCTGGACCACCTCACACCTTCTCTGAAAATTTCATGGGAAGTTGTCAATTAGTTTAATATAAAGTTCCTGACAAACAGAAAAAAACAAAAACAAACCAAAAATAATACCCTTGCCTTCCATTTGCTGCTATAGAGGAGCAGAAGAGAAGCACCGAGAAGAGACACACTGAAGATAATGGGTGGGAATGTGGGAAATTTGGGGGAAAACAACCAGAGTCCTCTCTCCTTACCCCTACCTATTGAAAATGAGTTGCAAAGGGTAGGGGTTGAAATATCCTCCAGAAGAAATGGGACAATACTTTGGGACCTGTTATATCATCACCAGCCCTGCATCTGTTTTACAAAATACAGATGCAGAGGTTGACAGTAAATATACTGGAACATTAATCCATCCACATGATGACACGGCACATTCTCACTCCCAGCGCGTCAAAGTCCGACCTGCTGTCCAAACATCAGTTTCTGACGCACAAGGTGTCCCTCAGCATCTAATTGACCCACTAATCCATTCGCTACAATATGTGATGCTCAGAACCCTAACCCTAAACCCGAGCAAAAAGTGTTTTAAACCTGGGTGTCTCATATTGCCGTGGACAGGTTAGAAACCCACTGCGTCTGAATTAGTGACATATTGTTTGTCAGAAACCAACATCAGCGGGTCGGAGTTTGACACGCTGGGAGTGAGACAGTGTTGGACACTACACCATGGTTGGTCCAGGAGATTCAATCCGTGGTGGCCAACGTAAACACAAAACAGCTGACTTTATCAGCAACTCTGAGTAGGACATGGAAGTGCACCGTATCTATGATGACCAGGTACTGTACTGAAACCAGGTCTGTGTCATAGAAACAGCGCAATAGATGCTGCTGTTAACAGAAATTAAAACTTTGTTTTCCGAAAGTATTCACCATGCACACACTAGTAGCTGTAAGTGTCTCATCTGTTTGTGAGTAACAACCGTAATGTGATCTATTACACATTAAAACAACATTAACGATCAATCAAATGATTATGTTGTTTTACAAAGAAAACATGTGAACTTAATGTGTTTCTTTTTTCACTGTTGCACTTTTTTTGGCTGTTTTCCTCCATCTGGCCTATGTTTCGAACTGAATTATGGGATATTTCTTCTTCCCCTCCATTTGTAGTGTGGTCCTGGTTTGTCTCCATTTCAATTCCTATACAGCCCTTCCCCTCCATCTAATTGAGAATTGAGACAACTTTTACACGGACGAACAAAATGGAGGGGTAGGGCCAAAGGGTAAAGTAGGATTCAGTCCTAGAAGTCAGTGAATAGACTGCTAATATGTATGTGTGAAATTACAATAATTATCTTAGAAATACAATGATTTAACTACAGACTCCCAGCATAGACTCTTAACATGAATGTAATTGTTACGAACGCTGGATGGATCCAAATGCAGGACTCAGACCAGTGTGATTATATTTAGAGTCTTTATTAATATCTATGACAATAAAAAGTGAAATTGTCAATTCCTCAATTATTCTCTGCAGGGACTCAAGGAAACAGAGACGCTCCTTAACTGAGGAGTGAGGCAGAATATTCAGGGTCAGACAGGCAGAAATCATACACCAGCAAAACACGAGGAACAGGGAAAATCCAAAGCTCATACCACAGTCCAGAAAGCGGGTCAGGTCCAGATCCAAGAGAGATTGAGGTACCAGCAGGGGAGAAACAGGCTCTTGGTCTGGTACAGGCTTAAAATAAAAAAAAACAAACACAGGAGATCCACAACAACACAGACAGGGAATCATACAGAAACTGAGTAACCAGAAATCCAGAAGCAAAGTCAGACACCGAAGAAAACCACAGAAAGTCGCAAACCAAGACAGGTGAACTCGTACCAGACAAAGACACACAGAGGGCTTAAATACCTTTACTAACAGGTGAGCCACATCAGAGAAAAATTAACTAAAGGTGGGGACATCACCGGAAACAAAGAGAGAAAGAGAGACATGAAACACAGATCCCAAAATAAAAGCCCCAACACTAACAATGACAAAAAAGAACACAGAGACATACAAAAAATAAGACAAAACATCACACCTTGAGTCCAGATTACGATAGTTATAGAAGGAAACAAGAACATACAAATGTTACTTTGCTTGGAGACTCAAACTAGCATACATGTTAGCATAACCCTAACCCTCCCACCACCACATTTAAACCCCACACATACATTCTTTGTGCCTTCCAACATTGGAAAACCATAGTATTTATTGACAGGTACATGTTGTAAGTAAAAAGTACAACTACTGTATATAATTTCAGATTTTTTTTGTTGTTGTTAGTGTGTGGATCACAGGCGTAGACATGCAGCACACATTGAAATTGACCTGCATTTAACCCATCAGTAGAACATTCGGGAACAGACCACACATTGCAGAATAGTAGGACTGGGCTTGTTGTATCAACCACCCAGCATGCAAATTGGGGGTTAAGTGCCTTGCTTCAGGGTACATCACCAAACACTAGGGAATACAAATGGAGCTTGGGACATTACAGTATGTGGATCTGATTTGACTTTATATCCAGATTTCCTAAGTTCCCTTACACTTGTCTGCTTCCACAGTATTAAGCCATTAAATGTGCAGAGATCATGGCACCTCTGGCCCTAAAACACTATCAGGGGCAAAATACCTTTGTGTGACAAAGGCACAGCTCAGTGAGTAAACAAATGGAGCGCTACATGGAGCCACCAAGACACAGAGGCACCAAACACCACAACATTCTCTTACCTTCCTTTTCTTATGTCTTTTGAGATTAAACAAACACAGACATACAACCACCACATGCCACAGAGACACAATATGTGGTGTCTCCATGAAACACAAGCATCACAGCCATCCATGCTTTCCTTTTTGTCCTAGCTTAGACAAACAAAGACAGACCCAACTGGTATTTTCCAGTGTCTGATGACTTACCATGCAACAGTGCCCTGCTACCCACTATTATACCACGGCACAAAACCAAAAACATACAATTACAGTATGGTGCAACAGCATTTGCAAGTGTGTGTGTGTACATAACTTTGTATAGTGTGGATACTTTAGTATTTAGCTGTTTTTGGGAGGACATTTTAGTGTTTTGAGGGCATTTTAACTCATACTCACTTTAAAGTCAAGGTAAAGAACAAGTGGATACGTTATTTCAAAGACATATTCTCAGTGTATTTTATGCCACATTCGGAAGTATTGCCTTTCACCTCCAAAAAGCTTAAACTTCCAATGCAGGTGATTTAGACTCTTTTTTTGCAAAGTAGCTAACATACTTAATAGGAGATGGCAACACATTTTCTTAATGCATCCTGGCACATGTGATGTCTAGCATACAGGGTGTGGCTGGGCCCTCACCACTCACTCTCTCCTTACAGTATGTGTATGATAAAGCGACACAATGACTGAAAATGCCATAAAACTCATGGTAAAGTGTTTTTCACAATCACACACCTCGTGTTATGTAATGACATTTGACTCAGTGATTTTGTTTCTTATCTGGTAGCATTTCATTGCTTTTTGTCTCCATGTTTGGTACTGCTGCAGCTGTGTGGAATTGCACATCCCACAATGCACTTCACAAACAAAATTTCAGTGGATTGGTTGTGATGGAGTCATTTGCAAAGTTATTCACCATGAGGGAAGTGATTCAGAACAGATGATTAAAGGTGTAATTCCGCTGAAAACCACTTTTCCACGCTCCTTTTGGAATCTGATGGGTCACCCCGAGTTACCAACACATGCTGCCTTTGAAAGAAAAAAAAAAAAAGAAAGAAAGTGGTTTGTCACCTCCACTGGCTGCATACCGCATTCACAGAAAACAACAAGAAGAACGAGGGACCTAGAAAAAGCCGGTCCATCTGATGTCAGATGGACTTTAGCGTCACCCTCGTGGGGTTAAACCTGTCCCCCATTGCAGCGAAGTAGCATTAGCATTAGCAGCTACAAGATAAGATGGCGTCACTGTCACTGGTGCACAAACTGGGAAAAAAATGGCGGATCGAAAAAAGCCTAGTTTTTTCCCTGCACATTTTCAGAACAAGCAACGGCACGTAACCTAGGTGGATGCTACTCTAGTGAAGGCAAACACACACAGAGAGAGGGGAGGAGGGAGTGTTCCTTCATGCATTCTGAGCCAATCAAAGACACCTCGTCACCGCATCATGGACGTGTATGAGGGAGTACCGGTTGTTCGACCTCAAGTCATTTTACTACCATGAAAAAACCATCTGGAACCAAAGCAATCCAGGGTTGTTGTTGTTTTTTTAAAAAGAACCAACACACAATCTTTTCAATAACAATGGAGAACACAAGAATATTAATGAAAGAACAATGGAATGATGCCATTAATGGACTAGTGATAATTAGGCTATCACTGGGGTTTGACAAATCTGAAGAAAAATTAGTGATTAAAGTCATACTGCTTTAAGCTATTCCTGAAATTGTCCTTGGTTTAATTATTTAATTATATATGTGCTTATTTAGTTATTTTCATCAAGGTGTTCCTGCAATATTTTCTTTTTAAGAATTGGACAGCAGGCCCTGGTTATCACTGATGCAGAAGCATACAAATATTGTTCCAATTCACAAACTATCTTTGTTTATTATAGACATGTGTAACAGCCTGGTGGTGACACTACACTAAAACCAGTTGACGTTTTGGATAGCTCACAGTTTTTAATGTCTTGCAAATTTTCAAAAGTTTGCTTCAGACTTTCTTGGCAGTGATACGGAAACTTGGCTACTGAGTTTTACAGATGCATGTGTGTGTAGTGTGTGTAGGGTATGTGTGAGTGAGTGAGTGCGACTGAGCCTTGGAGCCATCCAGCTGCAGTTGGTATGTTTTTAACCAATTCTGTCTCCGGTGTTTGAACAGTAGGGGAAAAGACCACCCTGGAAAAATCCCTATTTACAGCCTCCCCTCTCTCGCCTAACCACCATAATATTGAAGGTTTCCTAACCTGTGTCCTTGAGTTGCAGATCTGAATCCACCAAACAGTCAATTACACTTTAAATAGCTGTTAGAGGGATGTCTGCAAGCACTCATCTATATTTCGTACACCATGCTGAATTACACTGACATAGAATTGTGTTTGAGCTGAACTTGAAGTGGCTCAATGTACAGTGAAAAAGACTCAGTTTTCTTCAGTAAAGTCACCTGTAACTTTGACTCAGTTATATCAGCTTCCAAAGGTCAGGGTTCATCTCTGGATCAGTTTGGATAAAACTTCACCGTGTCGACATCGTTTTTGTGTTTGACTACTTGATGACAGGGATTTTATACCTTTGTTAGGGAATAGTCTATTGAGATTTTTTTTTTTCAGTATAATATTCACTAAGTGTGTGTTCATACACTACAGGCTGTAGATGCAGTGTAATCAAAAAGTGTTTTGTCAGCTTTATGTTACAGAGACTATAAAAGAAATGAAAGTAGCTGCTGTGATGTCATCCATATTCCTTTGAGTGAGTTTCATTGTGGCCATCTTCCTTTTGTGAAGTCTGACATAATCATGTTTTGACGCAAAGGTTGAAAAACTTCAGCTTCTTACTAAATGTTAACACTTAATTGTGTTTTGTTATAGCTATTTCAAACCTCTGTAATAAACTAAGCTAGCAGGTTAGCCAACAGACCATGTAAGCAGTACCACATGAATGTTAGCATTAGCCAACGTAGCTAAGTTACACTCACATAGGGTGATCACATGTCCAGATTTTGTCCGGACAGACGGCTCTAAAACTGGACTGTCCAGGCGTCTGTCATGCTTCCTCACTTTTTTTGTCCTTAGGTCCTTACTTAGGATGAAATGTAAAAAGTGAGGTCACCTGGTTAATTTCCTACAGTAGAATAAATGTATTAACTTTGTATTTCTATTTTAAAAAACTGGGTGGTTCAACACCTTGCCACTGTCAGTGGTATTATACTTTAAGATACTTCTGTTTTTGCTCATGGTGGTTGCCCGTTGCTTCAAATACAGTTTGGGTGTGCAGTATGATGGACCTAATGGAGATGAACAATGGTATTTTTGGCTGTTGTTTCCTGATACCTCTTCCTGTTCCAAGTCAAAATAAAACTGAAACCTTGAAACAGCAAATATCCCTCTCTGTTTGGAGTAACTATACGCTGTCTGTTCCTCTACACACCACACCAGATCAACCTATTTGTGGTAGTATTTATGTTTCGGCAGTTTTATCTTTGACAGGATGTGAAATGAGAAAGTCTGTTGAATTTAAATTGTGGTATTTAAATGACACAAAACTCAACGTTGAAGTTGGCACTGGGACGTGCTGATAGTATATATTTTAGTTATAAGGTGACAAGTTGATTTCAACTAAGAATTTATAGATGTTCATTTCTCAGTTTATTGTCTTTATCTTTTGTCACTAAATCTTGAGACAGGCACTAGCAGTTGCCCTTTACTAAAGCTATCAGCAATTCTTTCTCTGTACTAGTGCCAGTAAGATGAAACTGATATCTGTCTCTTCATGTGACTTCAGATAAGAATGCAAGAAGGACAGTTTGTCTTGGCAGCTACAAAGTTAAAGTTAAGCCATCTGAGTGGGGAATGTTCCAGACCACAGGTGCCACCAACATTAACCAACAAAGTTGAAGGCCATGCAATCTGCTGTTAGTTAAACCTGCACATGGTCTTGCACATTGTAATTCCTGAGTGCAAACAGAACAGCACATATAGTAGAGGATAAAAGTTTTTTTACGGCATAATATCAAATATTGAAATATTCGTGAAAATTTTTTTTTGTGTTTCAAAATGTGGCTGCATCAGACCAAAAAAATGCCATTTATTTATTTATTTATTTTTTCAACAAGAAAATAACATAACTAAATTCTTGACAGTTTCAATATGTCATGATGTGGTTCATTATCTTACTGAAACATCCCGTTTTGACCTCGATGGAACAGAGCATGTGCAGAAGGCAGCATGTGTGTTTGGAGGATGAAACAATACTTGGCAGAATTCAATGACATAAGAGTGATTGTTTTTGCTATATATCACAAATGCATGAGGTGTTCACTTTTTTCCATTATACAGTCATGCATCTATGTCACTCACTAGCAGAATGCATAAGCTTGAGCCTTGCACTAACCCATAACCATCAAAACTCAGCCTATAAACCTAACCATGAACCTAGTCTGATCCCTCACTAACCCATAGAGAGTTGCAAACAGTGGGCCATATACCCTCAAAATGATGGTTAAAATACCAAATTTGTGCAAATGCATGCAGGCACGTACATACTAACACACATTTCCTTTTATCTTAATCAGAAACAGGCCAGTGAAGTGTCAATATGCACTGTGAAGTCAGCAGCTTGGAGTGTGATCAGTGTGCAACCACAAGTTTACCACCAGTCAAAGTGAAAAACACAGGTTTTGAAAATGCTCCGGAAACAAAACCTCTACCTGAAATTGTCACCACTAACTGTCATATCACATCAAGCAACACAATTCTGCTCAGCTAAAGAAGAGTGCTTCTGTTGCTTTTACCATGACATCAACATGAACTAAAGAAGTCAGAAGAAGACATTTTGACCAATTTTTTTTTTTTTAGGTTTGATGACTTGACAAACAGACATTTTTGACAAATAAAAACATTCAGTTATAGTGTCAATTAAAGGCATTAAAGGTCAGAAATGTATGTAAATATCAGGAACTCAAACAAATGACTCCTTGTATCCCTTAAAAATACTCAGACTAATTAGAAAATGTGACATATGTAACATAATGATTATTTATTTTTATAGGTGGAATGAAATCGAGGTCAACAGGATCGATAAGCATGTGTTCTGCATGTACACTTTACCAAACAGGTGTATGTGTGTGTGTGTGTGTGTGTGTGGCCTTTAAACATTTTTTACACTAGGAAAAAAAACACACCAATGATCCCAGTAAGACAAAGGTTAGAGTACAGCCATTGTGGATTTTCCTTAGAGGAAAAAGTTACCCCCCTCTAAACCCCACCCACTTACGCACACTGTGGTTATGTGAGTGTGAAATTCAGTTCAGTATGCCATGATTTTCTGAGAAATCTCATTTTAAGGTTTAGAAGTTTTTCTCGTTCTTAAAATAATGTCAAATCTAGTTGGGAAACCTCAAGTTCAAATTGTTTTGTCGTTTGTATTTTAACCACGACCACTATGCAAAACCCAGAAACCAGAAGATGTTCCCTTTCAAATGGAGCCTAATACATAATGTGGGCTTCCAGTTCTTCTACCTTATACTAGAGACATAAATCTTCCTACTGTGCGTCATAGTCAATATCTTAAAACTGCAGGTCAGTCAGAGTGTAAGGGGCTCAGTCTGATAGCGGAAAAGAGAAGAGAAATTCAATGTTAGGGTTTAAGGATAAGGAAATGTTAATGACTGAGATGTAATGCATTAGACTAGATGACTGGAAAATAGAAGGATGGTTCTTTAAAGATGAGTTCATTACAAAATGCAAAAACCTTAAAAAGGCAGAATGACTAAAGAGAAAAGACAACATTCATAAAAACATCAGGAAATGGAGTTGAACTATGACAAAATCTCATTTACACTAAACCTATGTTTTTAGGTCAGTTTAGATGTGACGTTAGCGACATTGGTAAAGGCCATGTAATGAGCTTTTCCCTCATCTGACATGAACTGACTTTTTTATCTTCTGATAACATCTGATCTTTATTCTGGATGTTTTGTTTTTAAAGTAAAGTAGGAAACTCCATGTTAATAGAGAGATGAATGCACCCAAAATGCATATGTCAAATATAACAACCCACATCTCATTTGATCTGTCATAGATCATGTGACCTGACAGCTTCAGTGACCTGCTTCCAATTTGTTTTCACATTGTCATTTGGTGAGTAAATGACATACCTTCTGTATATCCTGGATGTCATCACCTACATGGGCGTCTTTCTAAACATGATTGAAATTGGTTTGTGGATGGGCATGCATCTGAAGGTTATTTACTTCCAATATGTTGTTATTTTTTGATTTGAATGCTTTATTTCGAACATGTGCAGAATGCAACAATAATCAATACAACAACAACAACAATAATAATAATAATAATAATAATAATAATAATACTATATTTTATACCCTTACTACCACAGTATATGTTTCACTGTATTGCTATTAAAAAAACACTTCCCTCTGCTCCGAATTTTGTCATTATTACAATAACCTTCATTTAAAAGCTAATTGAAATTAAAAATTTGTTTTTTAAGAGTATCCTACGGTGGCTGACGTGGGTAAACGCACTGGATCAACAAAACGCTGCAAACACAAGAGAGATGCACAACCAAAAACACAAACACATTAAAGAAATGCAACACAAGTGAAAAATGCAGCAAAAGATAAATGCTACAATAACAGAAACGATGCAGAAGCAAAAATGTACAAACTCCCAAAACAAATGCGAAAGAAAAATGCTGCAAATATCAAAACATGGAAACTCCCAAAATAACTGCAAGAGAGAAACACTGCAAATTCACTCCAAAATAAAACGGAAGTTCACTAAAATAAAATGGAAGAAGAAGAAGACAGTGAATGAGGATGAAGTTAAAGTTAATTAATTTAAGAGATTAGTGTGAAAAGGTATGTTTTCCCTTTGTCTTTTTTAAACACTTAAACCATAATTTGCTACGATATCATAGAAGAGCAGCATGGGTACATCGCTAAAATTTATGACGCTGCTCTACACCTTTTTACGTTAATCTCTTAAATTAATGAACTTCAACTTCATCTTCATCCATTTAAGAGATTAGTGTGCAAAGGTGCAGAGCAGCACAGGTGATATCGTAGAAGATTATGATCAAGTGTTTAAAAGAGACAAAGGGAAACGTACCTTTTCACACTAATCTCTTAAATTAATGAACTTCAACTTCGTCTTCATCTGCCGTCTTCTTCTTCCATTTTTTTTGGTGACCCCATTTTATTTTTGATAAAATTCCATTTCGTTGTGACTTTGCAGCGTTTCTGTCTTGCAGTTGTTTTGGGAGTTTGTGTGTTTTGGTATTTACAGCATTTTTCTTTCGCATTTATTTTGGAGGTTTGTATGTTTTTGCCTCTGCTTGGTTTCTGTTATTGCAGTATTTTTCTCTTACAGTTTCGCTTGTGTTGCATTTGTTTTATGTGTTTGTGTTTTTGGTTGTGCATCTTTCTTGTATTTGTCAGCGTTTGCCCCTGTTGCCACCCGTATCCTGGCAAACATAGCAGAAGCAGAAATGAAACAAAATAGAAATCACAGCCATACATCCACAATAAAAGTATACATAAACCACAATGACAGTCAGTTATAAAACACTAAAATAAGAACATAAATATAAAACACCTTTAAAAATTTAAAAGGTACTAAAAAAGTACAATAATGTTCCTTAAAAGCACCTCATACCAATCTACATTTTTCTTCTTCTCTTTCCAATCCAGTTTTATTCATAAAACACTTTAAAACAACAACATTAAAGCACAGTAAAAAAAAAAATAATAATAATAATAAACAAATAATAAAAACATTGAGAACACCCAGAAAACACATTAAAATCAAATAGATAAAACAAGTTAAAAGATAAAACAGAAACAAAGTGTCAGCATTGAAAAAGTGTTAAAAGGACAAATTCTTTTTCTTCTTCTCTTGTCTAATAGCTGAAAATGTGCTGCTACTTCCTGAAAGTTGGTACTGTCCAAAAATGTCAGTTAAGAAACAAACTGAGCCATGGTTCAGTTTAATCTGGACTGTGAAAAACCTCCTTTAATCAGACCAAGGTTCACCTGTTTGGCCTGTTCTTTGGTGCAAAGGACCACCTGTGAGAAAATTAAAACCTAGAAGATGTTATTATTATTGAACTGCCCAGATATTTTGTGCCTCACAGGTTAATACTGAGTGGAAACTGCATCTCATTGAAACTGATACAAAGACACCCAAGACAAAAATTAAAAAAAAAAAAAAAAACAATCTTAAAACCACTGTCTGACATGGGTCGACATGGATCCAGTTGCAAAAAGCACATTACACGATTGTGCTTCTTCCATTTGGAACTGTATTGTAAACCAACCAAGGTTAAGTTGGTTTCACTCCTGTCTGCAGAAAACTCTCTTGAAGAAAAACAAGCAGATTTTCACTGCCATAAATGAATGACCGTCTAAAAGGTCCTGGACTGAGGAACCTGGTAGAGGAATGCTGCAGCAATTTGTGGTTTAGGAACCTTGATATTCTGGGTCTGAAAATGCCAGAGAGCAGTGAGGGCAGTGTTAGTACAACAGGGAGTTCAAAGTGGGAGTACAGTGGAGAACCTGTTCTGCAGCCAGGACAGACTATTTGGACAGCTGGCACAGTTTAAGGAGACATATTAGAGTGTGACTGAGTTTGTGGTTAAGAGTTGTGCATGAAAATCCTGTGGGCCTCGCAATCTCTGTCTGTTTCTGTCATGATCTGTGCCTGTCTGATAGCTCCCTGCTCGTGTCTCATTCCCTGTTCTCCAATTTTACCTTGTATTTCTTTTCCCTATATTTTCTTCCTTTCATTGGCCAAAAGTCACTTCTACATTGTAAGAATTCACTCTGTAATAAAAAAAAAAGTGTGTGTATATATATATATATATATATATATATATATATATATATATATATATAAATAATATAAGAAAAGAGAGAGAGACTGGGTTTCTGGTCGGCCATTCCAACAGCAATCCTGTGGCTTTGGCATCTTCAATAAAAGAGAGAGGGAAAGAACTGGTGGGAAAGACGGAGAAAGAGTCAGAGAGGAGGAGAGAGAGGTTGTGTAGGATGTTAGAGTTTATCTAAATGCTTCCAAGTGAGGTTCAGCTCCAGAACATTTCAACTCAACCTTATAATCTCCTCTTCTAACAGCCTCTGGACGCTCTGCCCTGCTGTTCTCTGACTCCCCAGGTCCTCCAATTAAAACCAGGCTCTGATATGAGCGTGTGTTCAACAGACGTTTGTCTTTCTTATTGTGGTTTGACAACACTCAGGGTGCAACACACTGGCAAACATCACGGTCACACTGTAATGTTACTCCTCTAGTGTTACTAAAGACTTTCGATTTCATGGTAGTCACAGCTCAGGGTGTTTAGATATTATCATGGGGCTACTTCTACATTTGCAGAAGAATGAGATGTGAAACAGTTAAACAGTGGATGTGAAAGTGATGAAAAAATATGTTGAGCTTGACTATTAGTATCATTCAACTGTTTTTGTGCAGGTTAATGGAAATGATTATTGCAATTCTGGAAAAAAAAAAAAAATGCAGCTAATGCAAATGCATAACTGTAACGGGAGTAAAATTATAGAATCACATGGATAAAGAATTAAAAACATGCACTTCAGTCACCACATGTTTTAAATGAATGTAATCATTACTGATCAAATATTACAATAACATATGTCAATTATCATTAATCTAAGATTTTGCAGCGATTTACATGATTTGTTTTATTATATTGTTTAAAACTGCAATTTTTTTTATTTTGATTTATTTATGCAACTTTTTTATAAATATAGTCAGTATAAATGCACTGTTGCTTCAGCCTACATCTTTTCACATCCAAACCCTATATATGTGTCATGTTCTGTTAAAGAGATGAATAATAATACTACAACTTTGTGAGCAGCTAACGGTTCAGGAGGGAGAAGGGGTCATCCAATAAAAGAAAGGCTGGCTGTTCAAATCTTGTTCTGTCGTCGTCATGTACTTTTGTGTCCTTGGGCAAGACACTTCACCCTCCTTTCCTCCAGTTCTGCTGCTTACACTGGTCTATGAATGTTCTGTGGTGGTCAGAGGAACAGTTTTTATTCCTGTTTAATTCTGAATAAAGCTTCATTCCATTTTAAGATGAAACACTTAATTCTATTTGAACAGGATAATTCTAAATTAAACATAATTCTGAATAAAATCACTGGTTTAATTCCATATGTGTTAATTCCTCTACCATGTAAACACTTAATTCCACTTTAACATTATTCCTGTCGTTCTGCACATGCTCTTAGTCTCACCACTATGACTCACATATTCTGCACTGCAGGCATGACTTTGGTTGGTAACACTTTACTTGACGGGTGAGTTCATAACACATTCATAACAGCTGTCATAAACTGCACATAAAGCATTCATGACTGTTTTATGAAACATGACTCAACATTTATATCAAACATTTCATGAACGACAACTTTTCAAAATAAAAGTCCAACAATTGCAAAGCAGCACTGGCATTTTTTTCCCCCAAAACTTCTAACCATCATGTCACATCTGAGTCATTAGGCTAATCCAGTGATAATGTGTTTAATAATGTAACTGTTGCTGCCTCTACCTGGAACGGTTGGACATTCCCATTAGCAAAAGATAAATAATCAGCAAATGTCACCTAAAGAAAAGGTTTCTCTATAAACAACAACAGTACGAGATTGTTCAGAAGGATAATGACTCAATACTTTGGTCTGAAATCATCAAATTAAAAAAAAAGATTGGCGGTATCACGTTCTGATGAGATCAGGCTGCTCTTATAAACACAGCAGATTCAGATATTTCACTTCTACACAATCAGATGACTTTATGCTCATTGTAGGAGAGAGCTTAAGTAACTTGATTTTCAGCAGAGAAGAACAGTTTTTCACAAAATCTCTTTAGCCCTCTGTGACCCCAAATAACATGCGTAAAGACTGAAGCCACTTTTATTAGTCTTTGATTTATTTATTAAACTAGTTGTTCATAAAGTTTGAATTTGAACTGCAAAGCTACAGTATCTATATATATTAATTTAGGCAAAAATCTAGTTGATATCGACAAAATAATAATAATCATACATCTGCCTTATATAACGCTTTTCTAAGTACTTTAAATACCTTTCTACATACACCATTGGGACAAACATACAGTGAAAGGATACAAACAGGCAGAAGATGAATATAAAAAGGCTACACAGAACACATGGTAAAGCAGAGGCAGACAGTTAAAGAATAGAAAAGTACATAGGTAGATGAGGCAGGCAGTTTTCATAGGTTGATCTGAGGACGTGGGTTTGCAACCTGTTTTAAGTCCTTCTTAACTTGTATAACTAGTTAAGTCATAACATTTGCACATGTAAGGTCAAGACTTCCAATGAAAATTTCTCCAAGTATGTCATAATTGTGGTCGTGCAGTGGTTAACACTCATACCTCACAGACAGAAGGACCCTGGTTCTATTCCCACACCAGACCTTTCTGTGTGGAGTTTACATGTTCTCCTCGTGTCTGTGTGGGTTTTCTCCAGGTACTCCAGTTTCCTCCCACCATCCAAACACATGCACTCATAGGTTAATTGAGTGATTGTTTGTCTATATATGTTCAGCCCTGAGATGAACTGGAGACTCATACAGGGTGGATTAGACCCCCAGTGACCCCTGTGACCCTAGTGAGGATAAAGCAGGTTCAGATGACAATGTCATAATTGTTTGTCAGCAGCAGTTATAGTTCATACTGGAAATATGTCCAAATTTCGAGCTGAATACCTAAAATTGTTTAAATGGGAGAGCACAGTGAACAACATGAATTTGCTCTGTGGTATTTAAAGGGCCAGTGCTGAAAATGAGGTTTCTGGTGTCATTACTCAGAAATAGGGTTGAAGATGGACCTGTAGAGTTGAATTAATGAAGAATTAAGGTCCAAGCAAAGCATTTACAGTTTATGTAGACCACATGGAAATGTTTTAAAATGTATAATTCCATTTAAAAACACACTCGTTTAAGTGAAGGTTCATCCACATCCACTAGCTTATAGTCACTAAACTAGTCCTACTGCTCTTCTGTGTGTTCATATAGTGTTGATAACGCAGGGTTGTATCATCACTAAAACTTTTTTTTCGACCAACAGTGTAAACGTGACTTGACCTTTACATTTGATGTTTAAGTTATTTTTACTTGTTCTTTAGTGAAACCGTACCGTAACTATAACTATCCTTTAACAGCTGTGTAGTCGTAGTTGCTATGTATGGCTATTGTAGTTGTAAATCATTTCCACTGTCATTTAACCAAAAGGTTAGAATCTTTCAACTCAACCCATGTCATTTGTACAACAAAGCAGAGTGGTCTTTTATCACAGACTGATTCATTCATATTTTCATGGAGAAGAGAACTTAAAACCATACATGGCCATACATACTGCACTGAAATGCAAAATTACAAACAGTCACGTTGCTTTTATGTTTCTTAGGGCAGGTTTCCTCTACATTGTGGTGCAGCTCTGCTTTAGTAACATTTACTGTTGACAGGCAACTAACAAAAAACAACACAAAGAGATAAAATGAAGTCTGCGTTCTTGAAGCTGGTAGAACTTTGTTACCCTTTACCTTTAAGCAGGGAATTAAAAACAATCTTGTGCTTTCAGCAAGTTTGCATGTGTGTGTAACAGTGTTTTGGTTTTCAGAGTGTGGTAGTGGGTGTGTGATGTTACTGGGGAGTGTTAACAGCTAATAAATGGCTTTTTTTCTGCCTGGTGAAAAACTTAACCAATAGAATCTATACAAAACCTTTAATATCAGCATGACTCTACACAAGAAAACACATAAATATGTTATATTCGGAATTTTGTATGGAAAAACTATTACTTTTAGTCACGATGAAATCCTTAGAACTCCACCGGCTGACCTTGGTATTATGTAAAAACACCATATTACACAATAACTCAACAAAATGAAACTGTCACTTCATTATATAGATTTACACTTTTGTGATATCCTGAAAATAAATGTAACATACAATACGTGTTGCATAGGATTCTTATGGTGAAATTTTTATGATGAAATCAGTGTGCAATATAATGACCAAAATACAGTGGTACCTGTACTTACAAAATTAATTAGTTCCAAATACTACCCCTCAAACCCCAAATTATAAAAAATGTTCCAATTTTGTCTGAAATATGTGTTAGAAGTAAAATCTTTTGTAAGATCAGTGAATATGGCTCCAGGCAGATTTGAGTTCAGAAAAACCAAATGTACCTCTGTATCAATGTTCATGCTTGTGCATTCATTTGCAAAATTGTTCCCCTTACATTCCAGACCCTCTGTCATGACTGAACTAGGGTTTGACCTAAAAAAAAAACATAAACTAATGTTTAATGACAAATGTTCATACAGAGGAATTCCAACAAATAAAAAAGTATCAAATAAAAGTCTGTCTTATAGAGGAAAAAACATTAAGTGACAAAATATTAAATTAAATTCACTCTCTTGGAAGAAAATCTGTTGAGAGACAAAGTATCAAAGGGAAAACTTAAGACAAAACTAAACCATTAACAAGGAATGAAAAACTCAACAAGACTGGGACTGGCTTGGTTCTCTGTAAAACAAGATGAAGTAGCAACAGATAAGGGGGAAAAACACCTACTATACACACACACACACACACACACATAAGGGTAGGGATACAACACCACCAGGTGACACACATTAGGACAAGGAACAATCAGCACACACATGGGGAACAAGGGTAAAGGTCAGACTAGACACAGAAGAGAAAGCTGAAAGAACTCTGTCAAAATAAACAGGAAGTGACAAACATAGAAACAAAACACTAAATAATACTCAATAATTTCCTGGATATGACAGTTTAAGGGGAATATTCCATCAAAACGTGCCACATATAGTGAACGTAACTCAACTTGCAATGACACCTGAGTGGGAATTCCTCTTAAAGAAGCACCATGTCAGTCCCATTGAACACTAATGAGGAAACAAACCTATTTTAATTATATATTGTGTTTGGTTTCAGTAATTTAACATATTTTATTTCTCTTTCTGTTCACATTGTTATCCTTCTTACATTCTATTAAAATGAACGTTGCCATTTTTCCAAGACCTAAAGTGAAAGAGTTTCAATTTCGTATGTTTTTGTTTGGTGTCGTAACATAATACGGATGAACCACAAAGTGTTTTTGCCCCTGGCCACAACAGACTTTAGTATTGCCACTGTGTGCTCTGTGGCCAATTATTGCAAAACGTGTGTGTTTTTAATAATGAAGTGAAAACGTATTACATTTTATCAAGTTGTGACATAATGCAGTGTTTTTGCACATCGTGGTATTACTGACGCACGTGTACATTCCCACACAAGCCCAAACAGGAACACGTGCAGTATGTGAAACAATATCCAGGATATAAAAATTACACTGATGCTGAGAGTCAAGACCTCATCAGTTTCTTACACAAACCTTCACATAAAACACATCAGAAATGCACACATCTAAACACACATGCACCAGTTATCCATTAGTTGAGTAGCAATGACCTCACAGCTCCTTGTAGCCCTGGGCATTTTAATTCCCTCATAAAAGCTCTCTTTTCAACAAATAATATTGTAAAACTTCCTTTAACATGACCACCAACAGCTACCACAAGTGTTTGTGTATACATTAATAAAACTTACATTAAACTATGACCAATAAGAGATCATTAACAATACTATAGTTTCAGTGCAGGTGAAGTGTTGCTTTGGACTACTGCTCACTGTTTTGTTTCCTAGTTTGACACATCTGAAAGCTAATAAAGTGACTAAGAGTGGGTTTAGTTTGAGAACATGTCTTTTATTAGTCTCTTTTCATTAGCTTATGGAAAGCCCACTGCAATCAAATGGTTAATAACAAACACATGACCAATACTGACTGTAATTGTAGTAACTCATGTAACACTTGTCCCAAACTGGACACACATAAAAACCTGTTTTCACTATATTTATGTCCTAGATTATCCAAAACATGACCTTAAAGTGGTTATGTTTTGTTAAGCCCACTTTTTTTAGTCTTTGGTTCATGTATTTATATGTTTGGTATAATTCGTAAATTTTAAATTGGAATCCTCCAGGTGCTGGAAAGCTACCTTTATATTAATTTAGGCAAAAGTCAGGTGGATTTCTACAACTTATTTTAGATGATTCTTAGTTTTTTACATCTATAAGTAGTTACATCATGACATTTGCACTTACAGTATAAGATTCAGACTCAGACATTTGTCCGAGTATAATATAATTGTTTGTCAGCATCAGTAGTCTCATCTCGTCATCTGAACCCACTTTATCCTCATTAGGGTCACAGGGGTCACTGGGGGCCTAATCCAGCTACAATGGGTGAAGGCAGGGTACACCCTGTATGACTCTCCAGTTCATCTTAGGGCTGAACATATATAGACAAAAAAATCACTCACACATTCACCAATTTAGATTAACCAATTAACCTATCAGTGCATGTGTTTGGATGGTGGGAGGAAACTGGAGTACCTGGAGAAAACCCACGCAGACATGATGAGAACATACAAACTCCACACAGAAAGGTCTGGTGTGGGCAGTGGTTGTAGTAAAAACTGAAAATATGTCTAAACTTTGAACCGAGTACCTAAAATGTTCAGTTGTTGGTTGATTTTTTTGTTCTGATGTTAAATTGGCCTGTGGTTCAGATAACTAAGCAGCTCCATCTCAGTTGCTATAAAATGTATAAAAACAAGTTGTAAAGCAGTTTATTCACTGTGTCTGGAAATCCCTGATATTTCTCCACAAGCCTCCAGAGCAAAATGATTTACTTATGTTGTCCACCCCTTAACATTTACGATATTTGAGAAATCAGTGAGTGGTGGAAACTTTTTCCAGTGAACATTTTACAACATAGGAAGGCTGAAGTCATTTGCTCATTGAAATATTATTTAAGATTTTGCCTATGAATCTCCAGGTTTGGCACCTGAACTATTCAATGTTGGATTAAACAGAAGTCATTTGATGTATGGCTGTGCAACACAGAGATGCACCCACACATGTTTAGCTTTGAAATCTGAAAACAGTCCAATTTGCTTTGATTTATTTTGCTAAACATTGCAGGTGCAAATCTTTTGTAGAAATTTCACAAATCCCTCCACTGGTTCCACAGTTGTGAAAACTGATAAATGTCAGCCCAACAATTAGGAGATACAAACACCTCCAGACAGTCTGGAAATGAATACAGCTATTGCTCAATGAAGTGGCAAAATACTACACAAATATTACTAATTGTGGTGAGAAACAATAAGAAGCTTGAGGTTGTTTTGCACATTGGTACAGTTAAAGTATTAGCTGAAATCATCACCTTTTTCACACTTTTACCAACCAGTTTGCACCCTGGAATCCCTAAGGTCCTCCTCCCTATTCCAGTTTTATCTGGAGACATATGGGAAGAGACAGTATAGAAATACTGTAAAAATATTAAAGATAAGATGTTACCTTCTGTGTGCAGCTGGATGGTAACAGTTTTAGCATCAGCAAATAAAAGGCATATAATATAATTCTCCTTTCTCTTTTGCACAAAAGTACTTAAGCTTAATATGTAATATAATGTCATTATTCAGCCTCATTTAATGAACCTTTGGTAAAAAAAATTTTAATGACAAGCAACATTTATGCTCAAAAGATGACATTGCAAATTTCTATTGTGGATATATTTTCTACACTTACCTATTATTTTATTCTGTAATTCCACTATTTTTGTGAAGAAAGGATTTAAGGTAAGTGTACTCTGGGGAAACACCTAAAATATACATAAAGCTAAGATTTTCCTGAACATTTTGGTAAAAAGCACCTTGCTATTGTCTTATTTGCAAATGCTTTGGATTATGTAAAACTCTACTAAGGTGCAAATGTAACACCACTGACAGGGTTCACTCCAAAAAGTCCTGATTCCCATAGACATAGAAATTCATAACACTGAAATTCCACTGACCTTCTCTATAAAAATATTAAGTTAATAATTGGTCCAGAAGTCTCATTCTATTTTATTTGGAGCTTGTAATGCAGTAGGTCTTCTCCTGGTTTATATTCAGATCTCAACTCAAACAGAAGGTGTTGATGTTTGCTCTGTTGCTAACTTTTGTTACAGCATAGTTACCTGCAGAGTTTCGCAGTGTCTCTTTATTTAATAAAACACTTATTCCTTACTACAATAACTAAACTGTAAGTTAATAGTTTGTTGAAGACTTCAGGAAGTTAGTGTTAAGCATTAACTCACACCTGATACCACAGACACAGAAGGGTTTAGCCCTTTGAACTCCTACAGCTCCACCCCTTTTGCCCAAATATGGTTAAGTCAAGTTCCAAAAAAAGGCAACATGGTAACAGTTAAATCACAATGCACAGATTTCAAAACAGCCGTTGAGAAAAAAAAAAAAAAAAAAGGATAACATCATAATTACTTCATCCACTAATTATATACAGTCTATGGTTTCTTCAATGAATGGGAAAGTTGGGCTGAAACTGAACTGTAAACTAACATAAAAAAGAAAAAAAGAAAATGCATAATATATAATGCCCCTCACATGCTCTGCTTCTTATTCAGTATTCATCATAGGGAATTAAGTTATGATAACAGGAAGTGAACTTGGCCATAGCCTGAACCAAGCCTGGGCATACGGCACTGAGAAAATACAGCATTTACATTAGGGTATTAACAGAAACGTGAGTAGTCGACTCACGTAGCACAAGTCGACTTAAATTTGGAGAAGTCGACAAGTCACGTTATTCTTTCTCTCCCTCTGAGCATAAACACAGACCAGTCAGACCTAAACCAGAGAAGACATGGCTGCTTCTAAAACACCTTTACCTGCTATGTTCTATGACGGTTCTATTTTTCAACTCTTGGGTTTAAAATTTTAAACCGAAACATAATATGAAACTGAGTGTGTGCTACAAGACTATCACTATCATTCATACATTTTCAAATTGGATAGTCCTCTAGGGGTTCACAGGGATGCTGGAGCGTGTCCTAGCAACCAAGTGCATAACTGGCATATGTAGATGTACAACCAATCACCAATTAAGCTATTAGTGTATGTGTATGGATAGTGGGAGATCACACACACACACACACACACGTACACACACACGACACACACACACACACGACACACACACACACACACACACACGCACACGCACACACATACACACACACAGATGTTAACCAATGTTAAAATCAGATGACTTCCACTATAGCCATTAACTGCTTCACACATTACATTCTGGAAGCGCACTTCCCTGAAAATGTGTTTTTGTGCGTAGTGGATGAATATTACTGTCATACCATTATGTCACTAGTTTGCAGACATTTGGACTGTAGCATCTTGGTTCCTGCAGGTTAAGTACAATGAAATCCAAACAAGCCACAGAGTTCCTTCCCTTTGCCAGAATGATAATGATACAGGTTTGATTGCAAGCTTGTGTTTACTGTATGCATGTGTTATGTTTAAAAGAATTGTATTTTTTCACTCTACAGTTATTGCTATGTTAAAATGATGATGAATCTGAATGTTTCGGACTCTACGGTTTCACTATAATCTACAATCCTGCACTGTAACAGAGTGCAGCTCAGTCCAACCCAGCCCACAGTTATGCATGGAATCCTCCCCCTCCTTTTCCTACCAGTTTTTTCTGATTTCTGTTTTCTCCTTCAGTCCCATCTCAACTACGGCAATTTTACTCATACATCACTTGACATTCTGCACACATTAAGTGTTATAATCCTCCCTGATGAGTTTACTATCGTCATCATATGCATACAGTGGAGTAATATGTGAAAACATTGTCGATAGTTTGTGACAGGAAGGTCATTACTCATAGCATCAGATTCATATGTTACTATAAAATCTGTCATAACATGTTGTGTTATTCAAGCCTTCTGCTGATGTGATTAAGTTAGAATGATGTAATGAGATGCAAGAGTGAACATACCGGCTTTGCATATGCCTGTTGATTTATGAAGAACACACTTACATACTTATACATAGCGTACCTCAAAATCCTGGATGTTGAAAAGTCAGACCTGGATTCCTAAAGGTCAGACATTTAACAGCTGAGACTCTGTGGGTGTTCATGACGAAAGAAGACTTATCCGTAGCCTGTTTATGAGGAAATGGAGCTGTTTACAATGAAGCACCGCAGCCCTCCCATATAATGAAATTACAACACTGCAGTGATATTTTGGTACAAATGCAATTCTGTCCACATTGCGCTGATATTTAATTTAAAAAGACACATTCACTTTTTAGTTGTCTATAGAATTTACTGACGTCTTAAAGGGGACATATAATGCCAAATGCACTTTCGGATGTTTTTTACACTACAAATATGTGTTGTCTGTGTGTGAGGAGACCCTTAAATTATGAACTAAAAAAACATCCACTCTCCTTTTCTCTTGATCCATTTCTTGTTGGTGGTTGATGAAAATGCTCCGTGTTGGATTTTCTATGCTTTGTACATCACATGCATAGATTCATTTGAATACCCCACCCCACCGGCTCAGCTAACCACATCTACTGGTCACAGTGGCCTCTGCTTGGACTCAGAGATCTGCCATTATTCTCTGTCGTAGTCCCGGTGTGCTTCTGGTGTGTTGGGGTCTGAGCTCTGGCTGCTGTGTGTGTCCATGTTCTCCAGATCGGATCCACGAATCGGATGTATTCACTTGCAGGCCGCATATCATAACCCCATGATCCGCACGCAATTGCTTACCTCCGCAATGGGTCCATTTTGGACCCACTACCTCCAATACGAACTCATTCCGTGCCCACATACTGCATCCGTCAGGGATACACTATTTTTTATCAGCTACGGACCCATTCCAGAGTCATAAATGTTCAGGGACGGGACCTTTTTGGATCCATGCTGATCTGTGTTGTTATTAAATCCTATAAAGTAAACCAGTTGATACCTTTGCTTCAAACAACATTAAATATTCGGTAGACATCCTCTTGGACAACAGACCCATGTGTCTTTGTTCTATTTTTGTGAGGAGAAAGTACACAGTACTAGTAATAATGTTCTTGTTTTGACTGACTGAGACATTTATATTGTTTTATAACTTCATGTAGTGTTGTGAGGTCATATGCACTTTAACCTTTGAACCAACCGGTGTATTTGGAAAATATTACTTAATTTTGACTACAAAAAGGGGAAATCGCAACTATTTATCGCAACTTTCACTTCCTCCCGCAACAAAAGCCTAAAAAGCGCTGCAACTTTCATCGTAAATTTTGGGAAAATCTCATGTAACATCAGACATTTTAGGATGCAACAATCTCAAAAAAACGCCTGCGAAATCCTGGAGGGACTGATTGAATAAGGGTGAGTGCACTCTAGTTGTTCAAGATGAAGAGCTGATGTGATTTTTTAAAAAATGTTAGATGATAGTTTCTGTGAATTTACTCTGGTGGTTTTTAGCTTTCATGGGTAGCTGTGGCTCAGGAGGTAGAGCGGCTCATCCAATAACTGAAGGGTTTCACTCTACTTGCCTCCGTTGCTGCTACTCACACTCGGGTATGGATGCCTACAGACCATAGCTGCAAATATATGTAGTTTACAACCACTAGAGATACAGTGAATGACTAATGCATCCACTGTATGAGTTCATGGAACAGCGCCATATAAATCTAATTTCTTATTGTTATCTTGTCTTTAATATAAGACTGATGCAATATCAAGTTAACTGTAGCCACAGTTCAAAATATGTGTATTTAAAATAAATTGCACAGGGAAAAACTGCTGTTAAACTTTTCTTAAATCTACAGTGGGCTTGACTTCTTTCTTTCTGTCTGTTTTTTTTTCTGTTTTCATGTGTTTAACATTAGCTTTTAGTTTTACAATAGAAAAGGTATCCATGCTTACATTATTTATAATGTTAAATATCTAACCTGGGTTTACTATTTTTCACTTTGTGTATATTAACGATGTTAGAAAAAAAACTAAACACATCAGTCTGAAGTTTCATTTCAGAGGACATTCTTCTTTACATGTGCTTGATTAAAGAAGTTGAAAAAGACCTGGTCCTTTTTCTAAATCTGTGTTTCTGCTTGAATGAAGAATGTGTGTTATCTAGATTTATTTTACTTCATGTCAATCCACATCACTCATTGAGATTTTGTTGTATTTTGGTGTGTGATGCATAGCTTGAAAGATAATCCGAACAGAAGTCTCCCCTTCTTTAAAATAATAGCCTTGTTTATTGTCCACAAACTCCAAAGTAATTGTTGGCTTGTAAATTAGACACTAAAGTATCACACAGGAAGGATGATATTTCAAAGTGCAGACTCTTCAATGGGTCCAGATTTAATAATACCCCACACTCACACAGAGAGTCATGTGTTTGGTCATGTTAGTGCACAGTTGTGCACTTTTTCATTTCACAGTTGGATGTCTGAACTCATTAAAAAATAGCTCTTACTTGAAATCATTAATGCTGGAAGTTGGTTCATTCATTTTCCATATGTATTTAATCCTCTCCTCAGTTATGGGGGGCAGAGATGATCCCATCTGACATCAGGTGAAGGCCATTGACACACCCTGCTCAGGTTAGTACTCTTTCATAGAGCTGACACATACAGTGGAGATGAACAACACTTCATATATATATATATATATATATATATATATATATATATATATATATATATATATATATAGAATCATGAGACCAAATGCATAATACTATTAAAATGCTTTCCTGCAGAGTTTTGGTGTGAAGTAAATACACGAGGAGAAGTCACATGGACACAGAGAGAACATGCAAATACCATAGAAATACCAAGATACAACTACAACCTGAAGCTACTGTTACAGAGAAACTAGAGACTCTACATAAGATACAGAGGAATTAAGACACACTGAGTATATAGAGTAGAAAAAAACATAATGAATCAGCCTGGGTTTTGCCCATATGATGCATGAACCGCAAGGTGCCATGAACAAAAAAAAAAAAAAACAGACATCAGGGAACTTAAGCCTCTTCCACATGTGTCAATGTATCTTTAAATAAAAAATCTACATAAAAAGTCAACCATCTTGGACTGTGTTGATCCTCAAGCCAACAAGAAGAGGAAGAATGAAGCTGTCACATATGTGGACTGATGGTAATGTTCAGTTAATTCTCAATATCATGCTTCAATATAAAGTTAGCAAAACACAGGAAAACATGGCCTGGCATCTGGCCAGTCTAAGTACGGTGACATCCCAGTTCTTTTGTTGGATCAGATGTCCCAAGAGTTTCTTCATTACGGGGAGGATATGACTAGGGCCATAATCATTAGACAAACTGAAAGCAATATAAAGGATTATGGGCAAGTATGGAGTCTAGATGGAAAAGTAATCATGGTCGAGTATAACAGCACACACAATGACATCCAGCAGAGGAGATATCAGCGCACACCCTGACTTTACAAGCCAACAACTCCCTGTCCCTGTTTTCCCTGTCGACACGGCAACACCAAAAGAGAAAATCTTCACCCTGGAATGGAGTTTACAGAAAGGTCCATTTTCAGATACCTAAAACTCTGTTTGTATGTGGACAAAAGGCCAAACAAAAGTGCATTCTTCAAAATATCCAAGTGTTTGTGGACAAGGTCTGGGTTTCTTTCAAGTGAGACAGATGTTTGAGTCTAAAAAAAATTGTGACAATGATAACACCATAGAAGTTACCAGGTTAATCCAGAATCTATAACTCAAAGTAAGGGGTTATTGTTTAATCTCTATCTCTGCCTCACATCTCTTTCATCCCTTCAGAACTGACCTGTCTGCTCTCCTGCTCTCTTTTTTTGCTGAGGTATTCCAGAGGGACACTTTAACAAGGGCTGGAAGAGGCCCAGGCCTTTGCATGTCAGACTCTGAACAAGTGCCAGCTCCCCCCTTCCTCCCCCCACCTCTCTTCATATTTCTCTGCCTCTCTCACTGCCTCTTTCTGTCTATGTCCCTCGCCCCCAGTGCCTGGCCCTCAAAGCGCTATTGCTGCTTCAGTTCCCTCCGAGTCGGCACGGCGTGCCGGCAGGAAACTCGGCCAAGAGGGCTTCCTGAGCGAGCGGGAGAGGAAGTGCAGTAATAAGGAATAAGGAAGGGGGTGTGGGTTTAAAAATAACCCGCCTATATAAGCTGAGGCAGGAGCCCACTTTGTCTCAAACTCTCACTCTGCGCTCCAACAAAGCTCTACCTCGGCCACAAGCTCGTCTCGACTCTCTCTCTTTCTCACACACACACACACACACACACACACAGCACAGGACAGCTTTCCTGCCGTGCAGAGGAAAGTGGAGAAGTCAACGCAGGTGTTTCCAAGAAGTTTAACAAAGACATAAACTATGTGTGCTGAGGAGAGCCACTTTATCCCCAAACAGGCAGCAATAACTCTGACAGAGGGAGAAAGTCCCGTCTGTTTCCAATAAGAAATAAAGGCTCGGAGCAGAAACACATTACTCCGATAAGCCTCCGCCAACTGATACTTTTCCTCGGCATACTGTAAGCCAGACTGAATTGATTGCATGCTGATATTAGACTGGTATAGTGCTGTGTGTGCAGTCATGGAGCCCTGTGTTTTTAAGGCATTTTAGCTGAGCTTAAAGGCTCTGAGAGGTTTACACACGGCATCACTGCTTTCAGCAAGTTTTGAAACCATCTGTAGAGAATCTAGCACATACTTATGACACCATACTGAATTTGTTCACAAAGGATATTTCAGTTTTTATTACAAACTGGGTTTTGCAGATTTGGGCACCATTTACTGATGTATATAATAACTTTGTCACAGTAACTATTTCCCAAAGCCCAAAGTAATGTATTCATGGTAAAATTCCAGCAGTCCAAAACCCAAAGATATTTAATTTTGAGGACAAAAAGGGAGTAATCACATAGGAGAAGTTAAAGCCAGAGAATTTTTGGCATTCACAATACTGAAAAATTACATTGAATCGCTCATTTAATTACAGTATCAGGACCACCAATTTTGTTGTCAATCAAAATGATCCACAAATCAGTTAACTTTATTCCCCTCTAATTGCTGAGATCAGTATAGGGTTTCAAAAAAAGCCCAGGTTTGACAAACTATGGGCATGTTAATGCTAATATTTTCATTTTAAAATGCTATTACAAAATGAAAACTGTCACTCTCCAGATGAAGTAATAAAAATGATTTAACCATTCAAGTACAGTGAATAACAACTTAAACAAGGCAGTTGGTTGGTTAGTTACTTACAGAAAACTTTACAAAGAAAGAAGAATAAGTTTTCTTTTCTTGGACAATAGAAAACTCAACACACGCAATGTAAGATTGGTTTCCAACAGCCTCTGTTTTTGTCTGTTCAAAATAACAAACAAACTAAAACAGGGTCAACAGCATATCTGTTTCTAGGATCCTACAATGATGGAATAGTTTAGATATGGTTAGCTCTTTCACTAACAATTAGCAACATTACAAGTCTGATCACTTTAATCGTAGACTCCAAAGTGAGTCAGAAAATCTGTTTTGTTTTGTTTTTTTGTTTACAACCTTTTGTAGTTCACCGTTGCCATGATGGTAAGGCCTCACTCACCCAAAACCACATTTATTTATTGTGACTGTGCAACTTAGGACATCCTTACACTTCATCAGTCAACCTTAGCTCTGTTTTGTTCATAACCATTTGTGTAAATGTAATTTCCCAGCGATGAACAGCCAAACTAAAAGGTCTATACAATCTGTTTACAAATGACCAGGACTTTTTAACATGAAAAAACCCAAACAACAGGGAACTCTGCTGTACAGAAGTGTACACTAATGCCATATTTCCACTTGTATCGGCTTGGCTCAACTGGACTCGGCTGACTTTGGTGCATTTTCATGACATGGTACCCAATACTACAATTTTGACATCGCCTCCACCAAAGTTCCAAAAGAACCTAAATCAGACGTCTTCAACTCTGGTCCTGGGGGACACTGTCCTGCACGTTTTAGATGTCACCCTGCTCCAACACAACTGATTCAAATGATCACTCCTCATCAATGTCTCCTGAAGCCTAATAATAATCCACTGCTGTGAATCAGGTGTGTTGGAGCAGGGTGACTTCTAAAACATACAGGACAGTGGGCCCTGAGGACCAGGGTTGAAGACCTCTGACCAAAAGGAACTACATGGTGGATTGGATCACCACAACAAGTGGCAGCATGACCTGTAGCTCTGTGTTTGATTGGCTTTTTCTCCATGTTTTTTGTTCTATTTGGAATATTTATTTATCTGTCTGTCTGTCTGTCTGTCTGTCTGTCTGTCTGTCTATCTATCTATCTATCTATCTATCTATCTATCTATCTATCTATCTATCTATCTATCTATCTATCTATCTATCTATCTATCTATCTATCTATCTATCTATCTATCTACCTACCTACTGTATATATCTATGACCACTGCAGACACTGATTGGTCAGATAGTTGTCTCTGTGACCTGCTGCATGGTTGGTCCAGGAGATTTTCAGTCTTTGGTAGCAAGCATAAATATTCAAACAACATGAAATGAGTGAGTTTATCAACAATTCCCTGAGCAGATAGTATGAAAGTACATCTCGCCCCCCTATGACATTCAGACATGGTAAAGTCAGTACTATCCTCTGATGGAAATGCTACAGAGTATAGTCAACTCAAGTCGAGCCCGTACTTATGGAAATGTGGCATAATACTGTTACTTTAGTAGAACACATCACAAAACCAGAAGAAGACAACAGAATGGGTGTTCCCCATGGTCTTATCCTGGGCTCACTGCTTTTAGTTTTGTGTTTATATACATGACGTGCCTACAAGTTACCCAGCAGCTGACTGTCACTGCCACTCAAGATAGACAGTGGAGACACTAACGGTATAGTTGGCTGATGACCAAAGATAAATATGCCTGCAACATATTTATGTTATATTGAATTTGAAATACAAAAAAATGGAGCATCACCAACTACAAACCTCACATCTTTGTACAATCAGAAACTAATGGACAAAAAGCCTGTCTGGTGACATCACCATCACATCCTTAAAAGATACAATCTGCTTTTGAGAACCTCAGTTATTTTTCTTTTCTTAAACCTATCTTAAAATGCATCTAGTTTATCCCCAGTGCCTCTTCTCAAATAGATTCCAAGACAAGACAGTAATACAGCAACAATCCACATAGTAAAAGGCAGCTGTAAAATAACACATCGTAGATCTAAATTTGAACAATCAACTTTGTCCATTTGGCTGTCGAATCTGGAACACTTTACTCAAATCACATTCATGACAGATATAAAAAAAAACAACTTGTACAACAAAGATGAAGTGGTGGCCAAAATCAAACCATAAATGTCAACATTTATTATACATTATTTATTTCAGTGTATTTTCTATAATGTTTGTTAGTTTTGTCATTGATTGGACTGAAATCTTAAATTTCGAATTAGATTCTTTCCTTTAACTCTGTTGTCTCTAAATCAATAGAAATATTCCAACAAAAATAAAGATAAAGTAAGGTCTTAGTTTGCACGTAGAAGGAAAAAAAAAAAGAGGAAAAACTCAACACTTGGCCTAGGATGTACATATGTGATATACGTTATGATCCTGTCTTTCTCTGGCAGGTACATGGTAGACAGAGCCAACATGTCACTCTTTAAATCTGTTGACATTACATAGTTATTAGTTCCAAGCATTTAGCGTGTTGACTGATGAAACAGTAAAGTATGTATATCTGTCAAGACTAACATCATGAGGTTATGATCATAGGGGGGAACAAGTGTGTACTTGCTTGGGGCATTTTCCACATAGGTGAACTTAACTGAGCATACAGTAATACAGTGGTGTGAAAAAGTATTTGGCCCCCTCCTGATTTCTTGATTTTTTTTGCACGTTTGTCACACTTATGTATATGTTTCAGATCATCAAACGATTAAAAGTGGCCCAACCAGTTATTAGAGTTAGGGGGCATTTACTTTTTTCACATAGAGTAGGTTTGGATTTAGTTTCTTTCTCACTTAAAGGTGGGGTGGGAGATCTTGGCAAAAACGGTCCAGCAATTCAACACAAATGAGATTTTAAAAATATACACTCCGTCCTGTTCTTCAGCCCACCCCTCGAAAATACGCCTTCACGATTCACAAATACATGAACGTGCACGCTGTCTCAACTGGTCACGGAAGTTCACGACCATTCACGAGACCTCAGTGGCTATTTTCATCAACATTTTTTTATTTTCTCACTGACAGGGTGAATACTATACCCATAATTGATTAGTACGTCCTAATATTATAAAATCATAACAGTATCATCTTATCTATGCAGTACAAACATAGCTACCTTAGCATCAGTTTTGAGCGTCTTTTCCTTTTTCAGTTGATGCTAGCGCTTGAAATTCGTAGTGATTACAACCCTTGTCCTGTTCCATTCTTCGCTCAGCTTCCTCATGGCTGTAGCTTTTTCAAACAGTTTTTACTTTGGTTTTGCTGCCAGTTGTCATCTATTCCACCATAGCTGTTTATGTGAACGTGCAGAAGGGGGAGAGAGGAGTGGGGCTGGATTGATGTGATGGACGTATCAGCCAATTAATCATTGTAAAGATGATCAGTACAATGATTGGCCAGAATTTTCCTCTGGTTCCACCCTCTAGACTGGAGTAAAATACATGGGGGTTTTTTGCAAACATTCTATTTCAGTGTGTGATATGGGATTATGAAGAGGTTTTCAAGCAATATGGTAAAAAAAATTCCAAAAAAAGATCTCCCACCCCACCTTTATACTCTGGAAAATATGGTAAATGTGTAAATGTAAATTCTGTAAACATAAATGTAAACAGTATATTTGGTGAACACTGACAATATATTTTAAGAAGTACATAACTAATTTTCAACAAATACATGAACCCTCTTAACTCCTGAGTTTTACATTTGCGCAGTTTTTTTATTTCAGTGATCTACAATAACAATAACTACAATGAAGGAATTCTGATTTGAATTCTAAAACAGAGATTGTGTTTTTTTTTTTTAAAGAACTAATGTGGGTACAGATAAGTCAAATTGTCTTTTTTTTCTTCTCATTTGCTATGGGTGAGTCTGGCACTTTTTACACACAGGGAGTACATTTTGGACTCCTCTAAAGGTCATATATGTGAAGCTAAGGCCCATCAGCTTTATTGTACCATGATGTAAATCACAGGCTAAATGATGACGCACAGCCAGATGAGCACATATGTGAACCTCTGAGACTTACACAGAGAAACACCCAGACATCCAGCCAGGACTCACTTCCACATGGAAATCATACACCGCTCCATCATGGTGTGACAACAGGCCAAAACACACACACACAGCCACTCCAACACAAATATATTTCCAATGTAAAATCTAATATTTTCTGCATGTGGAACACAGCTTTCTTCTTCTGGCTGAAAGAGCACAAACAACAAACAGCACTGGTCCACTGTTTGCTGTTCATGTCTCAATTAAATGATCAAATCACCCAAATGCAGTGTGAAAAAGTAACTCACAGTGACAGAATAAACAGTGTGTGGGAGAGCATGTGTTCAATATGTGTTCAGTTAAAGCTGCCCGTCAGTACAGACACTGGTGACTCTGAGCACATGGGCTGTTACTGAGCGATGAATCAGTGTGTTTGGACAGGGAGAAGGCAGGAGAGACAAGATGGAGATGAAAGTGGATGAGTTATTGGAGACATGAGATGAGGCACAGCGGAGGAAATAGAGAAGAAGACAAACACTGAGCAGAGAGCAGAGAGCCAGGACTGGAGAGCTGAATGCGTGCTGTTTTCATCTGGTGAACAAGTGGGAAAGCATGTTGAAGCATGCTATCATTATCAAAGGCATAGCAGAGGCAGAGCCGGTGCCGACTGTGGCGGTGACTTCTACCGGATGGAAAGAGGCACGTGACATCATCAGTTTTGGCAAAACCAGTTAATAAAAAGCATGCAACCTCACATGTCTAGTCCAATGAACAACAAACTGTATTTTTTACTGTTGTTCCAATACTAGCCTTTGTGATAATAATATTCTACGTCTATAAGAGTAATATTGTACTCAATGTGGGTGTGTAAGAAGGTATAATTCAGTCAAAACAGGTACAGGGTTTTTTAAACTGACATCAGACTGCTTAACTCAGGAATAATCCTTTAGTGCAAACTTTAACTCTTCAATGGATGAATGCATCAAAGACCCAAATGTTGTTGTTTTTTTTTTTTAAAGCAATGTGATTGAAATCGTTTTAATGACCTTTTTTTTTTTTATGGAGTTACAAAAATGTCCATTCAGCTGGACAACATGTGTTTAAACTTTGAAGCAAATAAACGTGTATTTAAAAAACGCAATATCAGAACACTATGAAATAAAACATTTTTAATGCAGTTTTTGTTTAAGAACAGACTGTTAATTACATGTAAACATGTTAGTGCAGATCAGGTATTAAGAACAGAACAGTTACAGTCATGATATTAACTGACTGATATGGAACTAAAACAATAAAACCCATGAATATACAAGAGAACAACTGTAGAAGAACTGTCCACTGTAGTGACCAGTATGGATCAAAGGGTTAATCTTTTAGTGCAAATTTAATTTTAACATTTCTCTATTTATTACTGTGATTGTTATATTGCATTATTACATTTATATTGTGGTTTTAATCTTTTGCCATTTGTTTTACTAGTGGGGACTGAGTTGGATGGTTGTGTTTATTGCAAATTCAAAATAAACTACATTTATTATTATATTTGTTGCTCTAAATGCTGCTACTTTATATTTTTGGCTGCTAAGGTCTTTTTTATATTCCTTGTTTCTGTGTGTGAGTCAATGAAACATAATTTCTTTCTACACCGTATCCATGTTGATATAGTGTGTGAATGACAATAAAGTTTATTTTGAATCTTGAATAACTTCTTTTAATCGGCTTCAATGCACAGTACCTGCAAATCCTCTTTTCTACTCTCCTCTCTTCTCTCCCCTCTAGGTGGAATCATCCATAACAGAATATCAACATAACATTTCTGTAATTATGTAAGAACATACTATGTCTGTATATAACAATGTCATAAACTTGTCTTTACTATTAATGTGCTTATGTTTGCTTCTTATTAGCCTTCCACAAAAAACTAACAAACCATTCTAATTATCTAAACAACAGAAGTATTTCATTGTTGGTTAATCACTTGTATGGACATTAGATTAGCTCCCCTACAGGCAGTTGGAGAAATGACACAAACTACCACTAATGCTTATAAAATACATGTTTGTTCCTTTAAGTTGTGACAGTGTTATGCTTAAGGATGATGGTTCATATTGGAAAACATCATGCAGTAAAGTTCACTTTTGAATATTACTTTGCTTTATGTTAAGGAATATCAGAGTAATGTTTACATAGTTAATGTCACTGAATTAAGGTGAAAGTTTCAGTTTATAATTAAAAGGAAATATCATGAAACACTGCAAAAAAAAATCTGACGCCAGTTTTGTTCTTAACCTATCAACACCCAATGCTACTTTTGTGTCAACTGCTGAATGAATGTTTCCCTATTTTTATATCTACAGTACTGGTACAGTTTTACTGATGAATGGGGATATGTCTAGGTATGGGAGACTACTATGCCAGAACAATCAGCAATGAATAGTGTTATTCATGCTATTAAGACAAGTCAAATCTTGCAAACGCACATGGAGAACACGGCTGTGATGATGATGATGATGATGATGATGATGCATGCAGTCACTGATAGCAGCTGCTGTTAAAAAAGAGACAGCTTTTTCAACAACTGCAATAAAAAGCACAGTGGGTCACATGACTTGTACACTAAAGGGTACAAGTCATGTGACTTTGTAGTGTAGTGGCTTTGAGGTGTGACTGAAATTTTTCACTTCTGCATCTTAAATTTTCACATTCCCAATATGAACTAAGTCTAACATTAATGCTAAATTTTAACCACTTTAACCCATAAAGACCCAGTGCTACTTTTGTGGTCATCCTGAAATGAAATTTTCTTTTTAATTTAACCTTTCTGAAGTGATTCATTATCATTTATTATAACATTATCCTCTGCATTTTGCAATTATCAGTGAAATCCTAATAATCCCCTATAATGAACATGTTGAGGTTCATAAATGCTCAGATTAAAGTCAATGGTTATTATATCAGAACCAGAGAAAAATGATGAAAAAGTGACTTTTCTAACAAATATAGCATTAACTGAACATAAACCAAGCTTGTCTCCGTGCACTTTCATTGATCAAACTCCATAGTTGTTATTATTGAATCAAGGATGTAGAAGATGGCGCTGTTTCCATGGTAACTACAGAGCCTCTGAACATCCAAATGGGTCATATCTGAAGACCATGAAAAGATGAACAACTACATTTTACACCAATTATTTACACAGGTTAATAGAATAAGTTGATCAACAGTTTAAATCGTTAGATGGTTTTGATTGGAGGTGGATGTTTAGGTCTTTATGTGTTAAATACTGATTTAGAAGTTAAATATCAGGAAGTCGAAACATCACCCAGTTGGAAAAAAAGGAAAATGCATTATACAAATTTCATACAACTCCATTTGAATATTTCCTTCTATGTGGCGCATGTAGTCCAGTATTATGAACATTCACCAAGTTCCATTATTAACTAGAAACGCACTTTGAGAGCACAAACAGACCTCCCCCCTTCAAATGAAGAGAGGTCCATCAAAGAGTGGTTATGCTTTTGCCACTTTCTTTGTCTGTCTGTCTGTTAGTTAGCAAGATAACTAAAAAAGTTATGGATGGATCTTGATTAAATGTACAGGGTAGGTTGGTAATGGAGAGATCTGGAAATGATTAGATACTGGTAGTGATCTGGTAGAGATCCTGGATTGTAGATCACTTTGAAATTTTACATTACGGTAAATGGAGAATACATTTCAAAGTGATCTCTTCTGGATCACCACCAAAATGTAATAAATGTGTTCCTTATGACACTCCCAACACATCCTGAAAATGTCATCAAAATCTGTCCATAAGTTTTTGAGTTATCTTGCCCCCCCCCCAAACCCCCAAACCCCCACCCCCCGGATCACCACCAATATCAAATCATTTCCAGATCTCTCCATTACCAACCTAACCTTTAAATTTAATCAAGATACATCCATAACATTTTGAGTTATCTCACTAACTAACAGACAAACAAACAAACAAACAAACAAACAAACTCAGGCAAAAACATAACCTCCTTGACAGAGGTAAAAAAAAAAAAAAAAATTGTGTGAGTACAAAATGATTTCCAAATATGTAGGTGAAGTGACAGTTTTCCTCAGTATGGGACAGTGGCCTGATGTTTATCAAGTCTGATGAGCAGAGATCATGTCAGGGAACGTCCACCCACTGATAGATAGCTCTTACTGAAATGTGTGACTGAGTGTTTCGGTAAAGCAGCATGGATGTATGACTCTGGGTCAGAAAGTGCTGCTTGAATCATCCCTTGCATAACGCTCATTACAATACTGGGAATGGAGGTTGTCATAACAGGTCCTAGCTGTCAATCACATTACTCACTGTGTTATGTTTACGTCAAGAGGTATTTGGTTTACATAACAATTTTCCAAAATACAGTCCCGCGTAAGCAAGCAACCCTCTGGAATGATATGAAGGAAATAATAACATGACACTGTGCGTCTAGCAACACTGCACCCACACATAAAACAGATCAGAGTATTGATGAGATACAAACATTCCAGAAAGATTTAGTTTAACAGCAGAGGAGTTATGCATAGAATACAAACTGGATGTGGAGAAATTTGGTATTGAGTACAGGGACTTTACTGCATATATACTGACTATATAATTTTAATTTAATAAATGATCAATCTCGTACCTCATAATTGTGACTTTTTTCCTCAGAATTTTGACTTTAATCTAATTATTTTGATTTTATTTAGATTTTTTTCAATCTCATAATTGTGCTTTTTTTTAAAAAATAAATGTCCTATTTATGCCTTTTGAATTTTTCCTAAATGTCCTGTCTATACCAACTAAACTGAGTACCATGACCCAATAAAATGCATCATCTACACAGTAACTCACTTTTAAAGGCTTTATTTTTGGATATTTTAGATTTTTTTTTTTACCTTGTTTTTTCCTGCTTAAATAAGTATTATTTCATCCATAGCAAAAAAAAAAATGCAGTTTTACTTTTTACTTTATTACAATTGAGAAGTTGTACTTTTTTACTTTTACTTCAGTAAAGGAGTTGAATCAGTACTTCTACTTTCACTAGAGTATTTTTCCACATAAGTAGATGTACTTCTACGTAAGTACAGAATGTGAGTACTTTTACCACCTCTGATGAATACATGTACACCTTGATTATACATCTAAAAACTACATGTAAAAAACTAAACTAAAGACTATTTAATAAAACTTTAAAAGTCTGTGTTATAGTGTGATGTATCTCCCTACATCTCAATATGCTTGTGCTTCTATGAAACTAGTCCCTTAAAACAGGACAGAGGAACTAAAAATCCAAACCAGATACAGTATAGACTAATGTTATGAAACAGGCTTGAAAACACTTTGGGTCTATTTTAAAAAGAAATATTTATTGAGATAAAAGACAAACTATTTATCAGTTAAAAAAACATTTTTCATCTTTTTATTGTCTCACAGGTATTTGGGGGGAATTTAAGTAAATATGCAAGGCAGAGTGTTTCACAAAAATGGCTGCTGTTGCAAAATCACTGGCGATTTATATGTTTTTAAATGGCCAGGTTCCACATGTAACACACGTGGACACGATAGCTGATGCACAAAACCTGGAATGAGTTTGAGATTCATGAAAACCCTGCATGTCTAGATTAGAAAAAAACACTAAGATCTTCATTTTTAACACAGTATTTTTATTTGTAGCAGCATATAAGACCATTCTAAGCCATATGTTCCAGATCAAATGCATTGACATCTAGGTATCTTTTCATGTCCCAATTTTGACCCCACTATTTGATTGATTAAAAATGTAGTCATTTTTGGGATGGCTCAGAGCAAGAGTACAACTGTTTTGCATTTATTTGAAGTCATAGTTAGGTACATCCTGGGGGGAAATTTGTCTAAATTTCTCTTTCATTATTGGGTCTTAAAAAGCTAATAAAGTGTCAGTTTCATTGAAGCGCCCATATAATAAATGAACAGATCCTGTGTTTTCTGAGTTCACTATAGAAAATGCAACTCAATTGTTACATAAAAAATGTTGTAATCAAACATCTCTGTAATCCTAGACACATATGAGTTCAATGTAATATATTATTCATTTTTCCAGATTCCAACCTTTACAGGTAACAGGTAACTCAGGTGGACAGTTAAATTACATTTTGATTCAGAAACTTCAACATTATACCGATCCAGGAATTACAGAAACATACAATTGTATTTTTTTTTCTAGTGTTCTGGGCAAAATCATGATTTCGCATGGGAAATATCCAAATATAAAATTTCCGTAGAGTAATTTGCCAATACCTCCAGTCAGTTTTACCTTTTACTTTCAGTGATTGGCAGTTTTACCTTATGTAACCCTAACATTATACGTGTGCTGTGCAATAAAAGACAGTACACACGTTGCATTTAATAAAGTTGCACACACTGATAGGTTGGAACATGCTGTGAATCTACAAGTGCTTCAGAGGACACTTCAACACTCTGACTAACTTCATTGGAATGCCACCAAATCACCAACGGCTGCCAACCCTTAAAACACTAGGTAGCTATCAAAGACCATTCAGCCTTTAATTAGTATTTTAAAGCTGTTTTCACCAAAAGGCATAACACCATAAAAATACAGTATGTTATTCAACACATATACAACACGCCTATTTTTCTGTATACCTGCTCCCAAGTAGCGTAATTAACTAAGGTGACACATAATTCCAAATGCTTTTTGGAACATTTATTGGCATAAACCAGTGTTCTTTATAGTGCACGTGTTGTTAAGAAGTTCTTCACACGCTGCATATGTCAGAGAAATTTAGTTCTTGTTGCAAAGGAGACACAAGCCTTACTCTTCAGGTCATATGGGGTGAGGATTTAATTATGATGGAATGTAAACTGGGAAGATAAGTTATGTAACAGGTCTCAAACAAACAACTCTGGGAAGAACAAAGTATTACTTCCAATGACTTTAATGGTATAGAGAAGACTTTCAATTGGCATAAACAGTAGTGATTGACAGTAAATAACTACCCTGTATTTCTACATCATGATTTTAATATTTCATGTATTTTTTCATGTATTTAAATTGCAATGGTACAATTCTGCAAATCAAAGATGAACATGACTGAATGAAAACTACTAATTTATTTCAAATGCTTTACCAATGTCAAACAGTCAAACTTCTGCAGTCAAAACATTACTTAACATGAGCAAAATGCACATATAGTATCAGATGTCAAAATAGACGCTATAATTGTCTTGTTGTATATGTTTTGGGTTTCATATTATCTTATTTATTTAACATTTCATTTCTGTACTGACCTTATTTTAACTATTTATCTACTGAATTGTATTTTATTTATGGCAGTGCATCATATTTTATAAGATCATCATGTTTGTGGCATCACTGACCACTGAGAACCATGCACATCTCTGAAAAAATGACCGGTTTCCATCTTTGTAACAGTGAATGTGAGGGTTTATTTCGCTAAAGAAAAGGGAGCCCATTTAGGAACACTTCACCTTTGATTTTATCATAAATAAATAAACACATTTTCTCATAAATAAATCAAATAAAAACTTTTGTGTAAAGTGGCCAAGAAGGGAAAGAAAACCATACATGTAAAAACAAATGTACTGCAGTATAGGTCAAATGTTTGGCTTCTAGAATAGTAGTATGAAACTTCAAAATAAATGAATAAACTCGATTGTGGTTTCACAGTTACATACCGATACCAACGTGAAGACCCGAGAGTAGCCTTATTACCACTTCAATGCAGCTGCATAAAGTGTTGCAAAATGCACAGAGAATAGCTGTGAAGTAGCTGGCGCCGGTAGCAGGAAAAGCACCATTCACTGCTCATGGCATAAAGGCCGGGAAATAAGAGTTTCTGTTTGACTAATGGGGATGTGGAGAAGGCACAGGCTCCCCCTGTCTACTCAGGCTCTGGTTTACAGAGAGAAACAACAGAAGAGTTTATTTTTAATTTAGAAAAATGTGTTGGTGTTACATTGATTTCCAAATAAGATGCGTATAGAAGAGTATGCAGCTGACATGTGCGTGCGTAAAAGCGCATCGTGCGTAAAAGCGCCCCCCCCCCTCCTCTGTCTTTGTGCCTTCCTCTTGTGCCCTCCTAGTATCATTTTTGTCGCTCGTTTTTCTTCTCTCCCAACAACGTGTTAATTGCTTATTATGTCTTTTTGTGGTTCTGTTCAAGGGGCGGGCTCTCCCTCTCTCTTTCTGTCACTCGTTCTGCCAGTCGTTGGACAGGTTTAGGGGCGGGTTTTTCTCCTCCAGCAGAAGGTTAAGTAGCTGCCCACAGCGGAGTACGGAGACCATTCAGCACCCGTCCTCGTCTTCCTCCTGACTCAGACTCTCTCAGCAGCTCTCTGTCTCTGATTCTCTTCAGGGAAACACGGACTTTTTATACCGGGGCTAAATTTAGGGGGCTGGTCGGTGCACAGCTTCCCCCTCCATCCTGGACGCATTTCCTTCCCCCAGCCTCGCATTGGTCCGATTTTGAGCAGCGAACAATATTTATAAGAAAAACTCCAGCTCGTTTCAGTCACAGCTGCACATGAGTGAGGAGCAGCAGCAGCTCAGCGGACGGCACAAGAACAGACGCGTTCCTTAAAAGGTTTTTTTTTTTTTTTTTTTTGGTCAGAAGGCTCGGGGGATTCTAGTGATTTCACCGAGCACCTTCTGTCAGTATTTAGGGACATTTTAATTTTATTTTTTTTCATTTTATAACGCATGGAAATGGCCTTGAGTGGAACCATTTTACCTTCAATCTCTACATTTGCCAACCAGAAGGAGAAATGTTGGGAAGATGTAAGTAGAACCGTTCATGTAAATACTGGTCTGTGTTAAGTGAAATATACCGAACATGCACTTAAGTTTTCTGTCATGATAAGAAACAAATAGGCTACTGCACTGGCTGTATTTAAAACATTCTTTAAGTTTACAGATGATGTTCTTTAGAGATTGCATTTGTGATTAAATTGTGGTTTTAAGAATTAAATCCAATAATAGAGAAAAAGGTGTATAATGGTAATATTTAGCCACTTTTGTGCAATTTTAGGCTACTTTCTTATGTTTTATTATTGCTTAAATTGTTATGGAGGAAAGTTTTTGATCTTTGATGCCAATTTTTCCTCTTCTTTTCTGCGCTCCAGAGATGGAAGGGGGGCATGAGCGGCGTAACGCACGACATGGACAGCAATTGTCTGGGCAGAAAAGACGAAGAGGACTTAGATAAGTTCTTGGATTTTGACTTTATTCTTGCAAACAGCGCAATTTCTGACAGCTCTCCAGCCGGGCCAGGAACAGAGTCCTACCGGCTCCAGGAGTCCGGGGCGCCCGTGTACCAGCAGGCGCACTCCGGGATGTCCCATCCCACTGTCTCCTACACCTCTGTCCCAGACATGAACAGCCCACCACCGCCCTACAACAGCCTGATGGCGGAGCTCCTTCGCTCCGACGTGGATACCAGCTTTCTCCCCGGGAACATCCAGGGCAGATTCCTGATCAGCACCTCACCTTTCCAGCCCACTCAGGATGTATTCCCCGAGCACCCGAACATCAAAGTAGAGCCCGGTTCCATGGACACATACGGACCTGCGATGGGTCTGGTTCCGCAGAGCTGCACCAAAATAAAGCACGAAGGGAACGTTGCGTGCATGATGTCGTACGACCAGCAGCCTCGGCTCGCCAACTCCCCACAGGCCGCCGTGGGCAGCATGACGCCTCCTCTCAGCCCTGACGACCTGATGAGCTCCGAGTGTCACCAGCCTCAAATGTGCCCACCCACGTCGCTGACGTTCCCGCAGAGCTTCCACCCGCACCACCGCAACGCTCCGGGAGGGTTCCCTCATCAGCACCCCGGGATGCAGCTGCCTTTCCCCGGGGCGCAGCATCATCACCAGTTCCAGGGCATGTTCGGAGATGACGCATCCATGAGCCTTCAGCAGCAGCAGCAGCAGCAGCCGGCCACAGGACAGAGGGTCTTACTCACCCCTCCATCATCCCCGCTGGAAATGATGGACACCAAGCCAAAGAGAGGCCGCAGGTCCTGGCCCAGGAAACGGACCGCGACGCACACCTGCACTTTCAGCGGCTGTGGGAAGACCTATACCAAAAGTTCCCACTTGAAGGCGCACCTCAGGACTCACACAGGTAAGTCAATGCCTCACATATTCTACTATGTGTCCTATCATTAAAGGTTACCCCCTCCCCCCGCTCACAGTTTATTTGATTTCCCACAGGAGAGAAACCTTACCATTGCAGTTGGGAGGGATGCGGCTGGAAGTTCGCCCGTTCAGACGAACTAACACGTCACTTCCGGAAGCACACTGGCCATAGACCCTTCCAGTGTCACCTCTGCGAAAGAGCCTTCAGCCGATCTGACCACTTGGCTTTACACATGAAGAGGCACATGTGAGGGAAAACCCTCTAATAAGGACAAAAACACAGAAGACATGGACTTCTATGCACAGCATTAGCCCAAAAGAACTATAACCATCCTATGATCAACTATAGAGGGAGGCTATGCAATTAAAGTATTATAGAGTATTATTATAGTGGTACCACTGCAGGATCAACTGCCATACAGTATGACAAGGCCACTATTGACTACACTGTAATACCTATAGGTATATTATAGGAATGTTATAGTGATTTTTCATTGGGGCAACAGAGCATCAAGATGAGATGCTCTAAATGATGTATGAATTTCTATTTAAATGCTATTTTTGAATGAAAAAAAAAAAAGCTAAACATTACCACAAAACAAACACAGCCAAACCCGACAGAAGCACATGAATTCTGTTCAGACCAAAGCATTTTTTATGTAGCTGGTACTACTTTTTGTATGGAATGCTGTTTATATAGACAAACGTAGTAAAGGAACATTCCACTCAACATGTCAGGCACATGCCACTGAAGCAACTGGAAGACAATCATTTGAAGAGCAAAGGTTTTGTTTTGTATTTTCCCCATTAGTGCCTTTTATAACACAATAAGCCACATGTTACGAGTGCCATATCCTCCACTGGCTAAAGACAGTCAAAGTTTTATTCTGTGTTATATTGTTAAGTGTAAACAGCACGTGAAATAAGCTTAGAGACAATGTTTTCTTCCAAAACTGCCTTTCCTTCTGTTCTCCTTAAAGGCTTGAATTGAATGTCTGTGAGTCTAAAAGCATTTTGAAGTCAGGGTCTTAACAGTAGGAAGTCTTACAGAAGTGCATGCCATCTCAACGCCATGTGATTGACAAAGGGCTACACAGTCTTTGGCAATAATTGTTTATGTCTTGAAGAAATGTACTGCATTGTAAATATAATCTTTTTTTATATAATGTAAATAGTTTATTTTAATGTACATATTAAACTAAATGAACAACATGAATTGTGAGTCCAATGTGATGTTTGACCTGGTTTTATTTTTCAAGGTTAAATCCTGTTTATTTAACTTCATCCACCTGAGTATTAAAAATAAGAACACCAGGGACAGAGTCCAAAAAGGCCCAAGATAAAAGGTTAATTAATCTTGTGTTTTGTGCCAAGGGGGTGTTTGACTAAATCCCCTGGTGGTGGTGGGGTGGTGGAGTGGGACTTGGGGCGGTTTGATAAATATGATAGGAATGCACAGATATTCGTTAAACAGGAAATACAATGATGCAATGTTGATGAAGAGAATGAAAGAGCTGATGGTCAGAAAGATTACCTGAAGATCTCCAAGTGATTGGTATTTCTAAACCGTAAACTCTGTGTAAATAATAAAAGGTTTGATTAAAAGTATACAAATAAAAAGCAGCTGAAATAACAGGGTTAAGTAAGCGATGAAACTGTTGCAACATTAGCTAGCACCGAGTTACATAATCAGCTAAATGAATAATGCATTGTAATATTCACACAAAGATTTAATTTTGAGTCCACATGAGTAGTGATCTCACTAATGGAACTATAAAGATATATCAAACTAAAAGGCTGAAATGAACCTCATGATGTCAGTCTTATCTTCTATTCTGACAATTGAGCTGAGTCACATTTACAAGGAATCATATTTTAAATCCAAAGCAATTCAAGGAATGTGTAGAGAAATGACCTTCAGAATAGAGACTGTTCCTCCTGGTGCATGGTTTTTCCCAGTTTTTCTTGTTTTTTGTAGCATCAGCAGCAGGTGAACCATCCTCTTGGCCGTGTCCAGCACAGAGCCCCTGGTACCCGGTCTGCCTGCAGCGTCAGACCAATGCTTCCCATCTGGGACAGAGTAAACTGCCAGAGCGCTGTGGCAGCTGCCTATAAATACAAACATTACACTGACATAATTACAGAGGCTGGTTATAGATGGAGCCTGAGTCGGGGCATAGGGGCGAACCACAAGGAGTGGGAGGGATGAAGAGAAAGAAAAACCTGTCTCAAACAGGCAGCTTGTGCAGATGAATTATGGGAATTATGTTTTTCTTTTCGCAGTTATAGTTTCTGGCGTTGAAATACTCTCTCATCACTCGCACACACACTGTCAACTTGTTCTTTTTTTTTTTTTTTTTTTTTACTCCCAACAGAAGATATAAGACTGGTTCCTATGGGAGCAAAGTATTTCAATGTCCTCTAACAGGTGGATAATGTCACAACCATGGGTTAAATCACTGTCATATCATATTAGGAGGAATATTATACTCTAAAATATTAATCAATATGGAAATGAGTGTTGTGTTCAAGTCTAGTAGAGCATGACAGAGATGATCAAAAGGGAAGATAAAGACAGTTTATTTGATCACCTGACTGAATTAGTGAAATATCTGTGGTTTCTATGTGATACTGCATGAAGAGACACCATTAAAGATAGAAAAGTTAGCGCCTCAGTTCACTTTTATCTACTGTTATCTGATCTTTTATACACAATTTCTCAGTCTATCTTTTTGACTCTTAGAAACAGATATGTAGAAGTATATTAGATGGATTAAAATTCTCTAGCAGTTACTAATGTTGCCATTATACATACAGTGATGGAAAAAGGTTTTGGGAAACCCTATGGATTTGTGATATTGCATTAAAAATAATTCTTAAGTTACTGAAATCTGCCAAGTATTGTTCCCTTCTCCAAACCCACATGCTCACTTCTTCACATGTTCTGTTCTGTCAAGATTAAAATGGGATGTTTTAGCACAAAAACATCCAGGCCATAGCCTGTTGAAACTGTCATAATAATAATAATAATTTAATTTAGTTTATATATATATATATATATATATATATATATTTCGTTTATATATATATATATATATATGAAACAAAACAAAACAAAAAAATTGCATCTTTTTGTCTGATGCAGCCACATCTTTCTAAACACAGAAAATATTGTTCTGCAAATATTTCATGATAATATTGAAAACTGTGTCAATTTTAAAGGTGTGTGAAAAGTTTTTTTCCACTACTGTATCTTTAAACCATATGTGTACTCTGTTCATATTAATATTTCTACATTTATAGTTAATCTGTGTTGTAGTGTTTTAACCAACTCCAATTTATAACCTTTCCTCATGAACAGGAGGTGGTTATGATGGGTGGCAGATATAAAACACAGGATATAACCACTAGTGAAATGTTAATTTTTTTAAGTCTAGGTAAGAACATTTTGTGATGAAAATCAAGCAACTTAAGTTGATTCATAGATGAGATCCAGCATGTGATGAGTCAAATCATATGAAGTTCTGATGGTGTGGTCTACATGGAAAAAAAGACCATAGATTACAAATCTTCCAAAAATGGTGACTGCTGTTTAACGCATAAAGACCCAAACAACCACCGGTGAACAAAATCTGACCTAAACTGTTGAATACCTGTTAATCCACTAACCTATCAATACATGTATAAATAATACCTGTTAAATACGGTTTACCATCTTTTGAAGGTCGTCAGATATGACCTATTTGGACAATCAGAGGCTCTGTAGTTACTGTGGAAACATCAACTTCTACAATATTGATTCACCAGGAAAAAGAGTTTGATCAATAATATGTTTTTACATACAATTATTGATATTTTTTTGTTGAAAAAATACCTTTTTTGTCAGTTTTCTCTATTTTTTTATACAGCTGCCTTCAACTTTTGTCAGAGCTTTTATGAACATCTACACAACCAGGAAATTAAATATGGGAACATTTATGATTTTCACTCCAAAATCACAAAAGACAGAGGATTATGATAAATTGTGCTAAATCACTTCAGAAAGTTGAACTTTGGAAGACAAAATTATGTAGGAACTGCCGCAAAAGTAGCACTGGGTTTGTATGGGTTGAATATTTAAGGTTAAGGTGAATTAATATTACTTTAGAGCTATTCAGTCTCTGCTTTTTACCCATTATAATATAGGCTATAGGCTACACATAGCACCCACCATTAGCATTAGCATTAGCATTAGCATCAGCACATTGCTCATGCATTCAAAACAGTTGAGTGGACATGAAAGCAAACAGCACCCAACTCCAGATTGTCATACCTATATGTACCTTCCATCAATGACCAAAAAGAAACTTAATAGAGAAAGGTTCATTGGAAAAAGGTGTCCCAATGTGTTCCAAAGCACGACCGACTTGACATGTCATGTCATGCGTCACAAATCAAATTCAAGTCCTTTGTCAGTGTGAATCCGAAATTGTCAGGTAACATTAGTACCACACCTCTGAGAATAAATGTTCAATGCTGTTAATTTGCATTTCCTCTCCAATACTTTATTTAACCAGGTGAATCCTCATTGACATTAAAGTCTCTTATCTAAGAGTGACCTGGTCAACAGAGTTGCACACATAGTTGCAACATATCAGAACATAACAAACCTGAAATGTTCATGCATCACAAATAAATAGAAGTCTTCCACAGTGAAACAATATACGCATAGGTACCATTAGTGTAAATGGCTAATGTCAAAAAATGACTGTAAATGACTCCATCATAAAGTCCAAGCACACTATGTACAGATGTCTCAACCTTTAATTGTAAGATAAATTGTTTATCTGGACTTTGTTTTGCACAAATCCAAGGACCTGGTATCTCTTCCTAACTGTCAGAACCCAAAACCTAATCATAAATATTCTAAAGCAGTTCCATATGTTGATAATTTCTGAGATAACTAGCGTTTGAGTGGTTACAACACTGCAATGCGGATGTAACTGTATAGAAAAATGCAGATGTGAAATATGTTCTGCAATTATTAAAGGAACATGTCCACTTTATCATAGTTCATTCTTACAGTATTTTTATAGTTGTATCCTTTATCATTTCCAGTAATGGTGTTAATTTGGGAGTTCATAGAATTGAGTGACAGGGAACAACATCTCCATGATTGTTTATAATGAGTTCAACATGTTCTCAGATCATTTATATTATTTTGTTAATTCTAATTGGCAGCACTTACATTGACTATTTAACATGGGAAAAACATTAAACTTGTGAAACACACAGCTTTTCTGTTTCACACTTGCACTAGTCTATTTTTAGTTCTGAAAAGCCCCACATGTTGGTGTCATCTCCAGGCATGGCTCTGTGCCAGTGTTGACAAAAGAGGAACCCCCTCCTCTATCATTAGTACATTTACTCAACTGAAAAATCAAATATTTTCATTTCACTTTTTTGACAGGGTAAAACAGGGTGGCTGCTGCTGTAGACCGTGGGAACACTGGAACCCAGGCAGGGTCAGGTGTTGGTACACACTGGTCTGTGTGTACTCTCAGACGTGCAGATAAAATATGACAGAATAAGAAACCAGATGGGAGATGATAACCTGCTGCTGTGTATCCTGTAAAAAGATTAAACTGAAAAATATATATAAACCAACACAAATAGGGAGACGGAAATTTTTGAACTGAAATAATAGGGGTGTGACGAGATCTTGTCGCACGAGATCTCGCGAGATGTAATTTGGTGAGATTTCTTGTCGTGTTAAAATTCTGTCTCGCGAGATTTGTTCTCTAGCAAGCAGCCAGAAAACACGTCGGAAAATACTGGTATTAACTGGGTACGATTTGCTGGGGAATGGGAATCCCCCCCTCCCTCTGGTTTTGGACATCGGGTTCGTTATGGTCCACTGATTTTGCTGCCCGCGTGCCTCCAGCCCCCCCGGGATTCCACCTTAGCGCCACCCACCGTGTGGTTTCTGGGAGACACTCCGAGTTACGTGTGCATTAGACTCCTGAGTTTCTAGATGGGTCGGGGGTACCCTTGGCACCTGTTATATGTGGGCCAGTCCCTGCCCTGGCGATACGGTTGGCGTACCGGGGGTAAGAAGGCGCAGCGAGTCCAGGAAGTGACGAAGTACGGGCGGAGGGTTCGCGATGCACCTGGTGGGGGTGCATGTCCTCATTAGGACCTCAACTTCCACAGTCAAGTGCCAGATTTGATTTTGAAAAAAGGAGAAGTATATAATTGTATTCATTTGATTTGAACTTTTATAACATTGTATTTTTGTTTTAATTTGTAGAGGAAGAAGTGACATACTTGGTCAGACTCTGTTGGACTATTTTCAGTCTGTATTTACAGAGAAAAACTGTTTGCTTTGCACATATTATCTGCACTTGAAAAAGGGAGATTTTATTTGATTTATTTTAACTTTTCTAACATTTTATTTTACTTTTAAAGTGTAGAGAAAGAAGTTCATTAAAAGTTAATGCTTACAGTGTTATAAACTCCATGTGCAACTCAGTAAGATAAAAGTCTCTTGTCCATTCATATAATTTGTAATTTAGTTTTCTTAAAATCTCGTCTCAATCTCGTGAACCCTATATTTTATGCATCAGTACATTTTGTTGACGAAATTAAAGGGTTGTGTCATCAAAATTCCAAATTATCAAAAATTATTAATAATTAAAATTCTGTGAGTTTTGATAAATGTGAATCAGAGATCACTACTTCCCATTTCTGTTGTAGTGCTGACAATTAAGACATGATTAAGGTTTAGCAATGCAGAATGAAATAGTCACCTCTTTACTTGAGAAACATAATGTTAAATGCTAATGTGACATTAGTTAGCTGTACTAACAGCAGTACAGTACAGCAGTTGTGTGACTTTATCTGAAAATACATAAGATGTTTAGTTACGTTTCAGTTAGTATTTAACATTATATTAGATGACATGTTAAAAAATTATCTATATTATATTTACAGAGTTACCTAATAGTAATTAACTATAAACATCAGTCTGGTGGTTTTCAAGAAATCGATATATAAGCTCACTGTTTTACAAAACAACATATAAATATGAAAAAGGAAAGTAAAAATAAACAAATAAAAACTGTATTGTTAGGATAAAATTTCACCTAAGTATGAAAGTATATCATATAGCCCTAGTTGTTTTTAGCCCACATTCACCTTTAACTATGGGATACGTTCATCCTAATATCATCCAGGTTTAGGCAGTGCCACAATAAATATAACATTTATGTTCCTTGTTTTCCCAACCTTTTTGAACCGTGGCCTGTTGCAGACCCCCCACACACACACACACACACACACACCCCACACCTCCAGACAGCAACCTGATGGATTCAGATCCACAAAAGACACATTTGCCCCCCACCACCCAACCTGATCATCGGGTCCACGCATCACTAATGAAGGGACATTCATTTTAACTTTGCAAAGGGAACCGGTTGTGCTAGAGTGGATCATTGGCATGTGTGGTTGTACATATCTGTATCACGCCACCAATCAGGTTAGATTGGATCACGCTCCATGGCACATCTGATGGTTTCTTATGGCGCACTTATGTGCCACAGCACAGTGGTTGGGAAACACTGCTGTATGCACAATGCATTATGGGTAATTACTTCAACCAGTTCCCTTCTCACCCTGATGCACCCATCATTCTGGAACAGGGTCGGACTTCACTCATTCAACCATATGATGTTTGTCTGTTTCTACTCATTACATCAGTTTGAGCTAAATGCACTCATTTACGGTTTGAACATTAATCACTGCAGTAATTAACCAGTGGAAGGATCAGAAATGTTACATTATGACCTTTTAATGTTCTAAATGACAAAGAACATGAATGTGTAGCTGTTTCATCATTCAACTGTGGTGTTTCAATCAGTGGCAGCTTCTTTCAAACAGGGGAACCTTGTTGGTTTACATCATAAAATGTGTTCATTTAATTCTAACTAAACTCTGCCTTTTCCTTTTCTATAAGATGCTCTGTGACCCTATCGTACCAAGCTAAGTCTTTTCCATGGACTAGAACAAGGAAATGTTGAAAGTATATTAAACTGAAACAAGGAAATACTTTGAGTGTATTTCATTTACAGTATAAGAAATTAACATGTAATTTCACTAAGCAAATACCAACAAATGCGTTGCTGTTTGCATTGACTTCCCTTACAAAGTCCACGATGGCATTGAGCTGAGCTGCTGAGCTGTGTTGTGTCTTAAATAGAATAGAATAGAATTATAAATAGACAACATATAACATATAAGTAAAAGAGACAAACAGTGAGGTGCAAAAAAGGTAAGTTGCAATGAGATATTAAAGTGTCAATAGTGCAAGTAAAGTAGTAAAAAATGTAAATACAGTATTACTCTTTTTTTTTACAGAAAGAGCACAGTTCAAAGCAGAAATGAGATGTGATTATGACTGATTAAACAGTGTGATGGTTTCAGATTCAGGAAGAATTTCCTGAATCTGAAAATACTGAATCTAAATCTGAAAATACCTGTCAATCAAAACGGAATCCAATCATTACACAGAAGCTCAGCGTCCAGGCCGAGGCCCCGCCCACATCTGCATTCACTCCCAGAAACTCTTGAGTGTCCGAGGATGAGACAAAATAGTGACAGTTTCAAGGCAATGAAAACAACTGTGTGATTCAGCTCCATTGAAACTCATGGATGTGGAGTTTCAACCAGAAAATGCATTGAAGAAAACAGTGCTATGTGAATGTATAAGAAGTGAACAACATCATTTTTTGATAAGTAGCTGTTACTGAACAACCTCATCTAAGAGATGAATGTGTTTTAATGCAGTTGTAGTCAGTGAAATAACATACTGAACATATTTGACCATTTAATTTCTGACATTTTAGACGCAGATGAGCTTCCCTTTCAGTCTTAGAGAAATCGTCAATGATTTCAATGTATTTTAAAGCACTTACTAGTTGCATGGAAATCCCCATTCCTATTAATGTCTGCTCAATAGCTGATTCATTTATAATTCTGTAAATAGGCTGAGTGTGAATCCTGTCAAAGCCGTTAAATGAGTCAAAGCATCTTATCTGTGTTCCAATCAGAATATTGCTTTCTCTCTCAGTGTGTGATGGTTGTGCAGGAGAGCATTCATAGAGCTGATGGCACTCAGCCCATCAACCCATCCTCTCTCTTAAGACATTGCTGAATATCTCCAGAGCCGAGCCCCTTCCCCTAAATGTGTTTCACCTCATTCCATGTGACTGAGATCCAACAACAGACTGAAACACACATGGAGTAGTTATTGAGTTTTGATGGTGAATGCACCAGTTTGACACCTCTAGTGAATACACTCAGTTTCAGGGCTTTCTTTTCCACCCCTACACCTTCAAACCTCACAGATAAACATGTTTCTCTCCTCTATATTCCCATGCACCAAGTCACTTTTTTCACTACTTCGCTCTCTCCTACCTCACTGTCCAAGCCTAATATTTTCAGTCCAGCGGCGGAGGAGGCTATAAACATGTTCATGAGCTCTTGTGCAACAGTTTATCGCTGTGGAACTCCCCATCCAAAGCATTTCACTGCACATTCTTCTCCAACTCCAACATAACACACTCATAAAACCATAAGTGTGTGGAGGAAACTGATATGAGAGCGGTGAAGATTAGCAGCGTTTCCCCTGAGAACGTTCCCGCCAGTGGGGTCAAAAGGTCATGTTAAGGCTGTAGACCTCCAAAGACTGCATTTGGAACTAACTTTGACAAACTAACATTTTATTTGGCTCAAATATGTCCTCATTTAGTCAGAAAATATGTCAAAGAGAGATGTCTTTTTTTTTTTTTTTTATTCCAGCAGATTGGTGGATGTTACACCAGATTAATGATGTTATACCTCATCTCTTGAGAATAGAAGTGAATTAATTTTTGTTTTTAGAAATTACCAGAAGAAAATGAGGAGTCATCAGATAAACATTTTTCTGGTGAATGTCAGCAGTGAGCCTTATCAGCTGTTCAGCTTTACTTGGAGAAAAAAAAAGTACATTTTCAGAGATGCAGGTGTTGTAGCTGTGTGAGGAAAAGCTGGAATTCTTATGATGGGAAGAGGATGCCATCTACTGGGAAAACCACAACACTGTGGATGTGAAGGATACAGACTAAACAGTTTCTCATCTTGGAAAACTGAAGAGGGTTGAATGTTTGGGACTTTCCTTCACTTTTCTTTTTTCATTTTATACTTGTAATCTTTTTTCTCTGTGGTGAAGAGCTTTTCCATTCTTTGCAGTTGCAAGAGAAGATGTAACATCTGTGTAAAACTCATAACATCTGTGTATAAATTTAACATCATTGTCTATTGATCCCAAAAAAAACATCTCCCTCTTTTATATAAAAGACTTGTATTATTTTAACAACATCCTGATATAAGACAGATTCTGCCATTGACAAATTACAGAAGAAAAAAATGATACTGAAATTTGCACACATATACAAACAATCAAATACAACAAACAAATGGTCAAAAATCAAAGGATGAAAGTAGAGTATTGACTGCCATGTGTCCAACAGACCAAAGCAGGTTGGAAATTATTGTCTATGTTTTTGCCAGAATAACCTAAAGTCTCACGTGCACAAACACACACACACACACACACACACACACACACACACACACACACACACACACACACACACACACACACACCTCCATGTTTCTGTGGAAGGTTATTGACTTAATGTTCATTTCCTGCAGAGTTTAAGTAACCACAGCCCTCACCTTATGAGAACTTGTAACCAACAAATGTAATGTTTTACACAAGTCAGGACAACATGACCACACACACACACACACATACACACACACACACACACACACACATACACACATTTCCATGTCTCATGAAGACCAACTTTGTTATCAAGCAGCCATTGGGTAGTGAGTGTAAACACATCTTTTAAAAAAAGAGTAAAATAATAATAATAATAATAATAATAATAATAATAATAATAATAATAATAATAATAATAATAATAATAATAATAATAATAATAATAATAATAATAGAGTAAAGTATTAGACACATTCTGCAGTTTTCTTTTCATCTAAGAGTTTCCAGCTTGACCCTTTAACCCCTGATGCGTCAGTGATGACACATTCTGAAAGGATGGCTTAGTTTCAATATTCAGAAAAATATACTGTTATTTTACTGAGCTTATCTCATGGATCTGATATTTGGAAATAAACAGGTGCGGCGGGTGTGCAGGGTGCCTGCCTGTTGGTGTCGCCGGGGCCCACCACACTGTCCATTTTTGCCCTCTGGGCTCGCATCGGTTCCCAGCCCCATTGTCCTCTGACCGGCTCCCAGTGGCGGCCCGCCTTATGATGTGCTGGGTGCCGCCCCTTCGGTGGGCAGCTCGGCCCCTGTGTCTGGCCTCCTGGCTGTGTGGGGCCACCCTGTAGCTCCTACGACCCGGGATGGGGAGTGCCCTGTTAGCTTGGCCCTGCCTTGCCGTGATTGCTGTTCTGGGCTTCGGGGTCCTTCGCACTTGCATGTTTGATCGGGTCTTGCCAGCTACTGCTGAGTTCCATTTCAGTGAATGATGGGACCCGCCAGAATGTGCTGAGGATCTCTCCAGAATTTCTACCCTAAACTCATTCTCTTCTTGCACTGGTGTCCCCATCTGGCCTGTTCTGTTCTGTTCTAAAAAATGCATTGATCTCAAACAATGTTGACACCCTCTCTGTGGTGTTAAACAATGAGAACAAATGCAGACAAAAAAAAATAAAAGGAAATAAACAGGTGTCAAAAAGCAACTAATTTAGGAAAAAGCCAAAACTAAAACTACTGGAACCAAATTACAATAGTATTTATTTATTTACATTTAATTTTAGTTTATTTTAACTAAGTTAAGTTATTATTTTGTAAATATGTATTTTTTTGTTAATTTTGTTTCTTATTTTGTTTTATATTTCTACATGTAATATTGTATTTTATTATTTTTCTTCACTTTTGTGCCATTTGTGTCTTATTTTGTTCATGTTACTTATTATTTTGTTGCTTTATTATACATTTTTTGGCTGTTATTGTCCATTTTGTTACTTATTTTATACATTTTTGACTGGAACTGTTAGAAAGTCTCAGGAGTTAAAGGGTTAAAATACTACATCAATGCCCAGTAAACATTAGTCAGGTATTCTGCTAGCATTTCAGCTAACACATTGCCAAGCTTGCAAGAAAAACATTAAGTCCCTTCTTTCTTGACTGTGAGTGCTTATGAAAAATAAAATGCAGAATTAGTTTTTTAAACTAGATAAGCTTTTGAGGATTAAAAAGGAATGGTATTTAATTGTGGTTAATGAAAATCATTCCATAGGAACCCTGTGGTTAATCTTATTAAAACGTATAATCATCACTAGTATAAATAAGAGTAAAAATAGGAATGTGTCTGAAAACTAAATCTTTACAACATCATTAGCAACAGTGTAGTATCCATCATCCATCCCAACATGTTGCAGGTTTGGAGGAAACATGAAAATGGTAACATGGGAATACACAGTTATGGAAAAAAAATATATTAGACCATCAAACACAATGGTTATAGAAACAAGTATTAACTCCTGTAGGTATGATGTGACTAAAGCAGACAGAAAAAAAAGCATGACATCTGATGGATGTAAGAACTGAACTGATAACTTTTGGTTATTAGCAAGAAAACATGGGAAATGGATAGATATCAGCTCTGAAATTAAATGGTTATGAACTGTTTTTGTTTGTTATCATTATATTTGTCCAAACAAATGCACCTTATTTGTACCAGGCATTAAAATGAAGACAAAATGGAAGAAAACAAGGGTCGTATGCAGTGCTTTAAAATAATGTGTAACTACACTGTAAACCTGAATGTTCAGAATAATTAAATATAATCAAATGTATTCAGTTGCTGTAACATGTTCTACTTTTTAAGTACTTCCAACTCATATTTTTTATTAAGGGGAACTATTGTGGATATAAGTGAACATAACTTAACAACATATGAGGTTTAACTTAGTGGAATTAAGTCATTAAATGCTGAGAATGATATTGTACTGTTATTTCTATTGTTTCAAATAAGAATGATTGAAAAAAATAAAGTTAACTGATGTAGTAGATGATGAAATGTAATTTCAGAACACTCCAAATAACCACCAATATTTATCACACCAAAAAACTACAATCACAAAACACAGTAATTTTATCCACGGGTGGCTGTGGTTCAGTTGGTAGAGCGGGTCGTCCAATAACTGAAGGGTCAGAGGTTCATGTCCTAGCTCTGTCTGTCCACATGTCCAAGTGTCCTTGGACAAAGACACTGAACCCTTACTTAGTCTCCCAGTAGGACTGACAGAACCTTAGAATACTAAGTTATTAAGTAATGTTTTAATATACTTTAATAAGCATCTACATTTGAAGTTCTGGAAAGTTTAAAGTTTCATCAACTTTAAATAACTGAGGCAGTGGAATAGAATAAAAACCTTCTTCTCCTGTGGACCAGGTTGTGTCTCCATAACAACAGGCTGTCTGGACATGTTTCCATTTCTATAATGTATGTCATATTTGCCCACACACACTTCTGACATCCCTGACTCTGCGTGTGCGTGTATACGTGACTTCAGGTGAATACCCACTGTCTGCTCTGGTTTCAGCTCAGTGACCAAACTGGTTTCTGTCAGCAGTCAAATTGCTAACAGACCTGGTCTTTCCAGCCAGTTCTGGTTCTTCTTGAAACTTTGGGCTCCAAATACACACAAATACACACACATACACACACACACACACACACACTCGTTTACATGTCTCATGAGGACCAAATTTGTAATCAAGTAGACACTGGGTAGTGAGTGTTCTTTTTTTCTGTCTTTTTTTTTTTTATGAAAAAAAGAAGACAGAAAATAGTGATAAAAATTTTTACTAAATATATATATATAATTTTTTTTTTTTTTATTATTTAAAAGTAAACAAATTTCAAACCTTTGAAAAATACATGTTTCTCTTTGCACCTATTTGCCCCATGCTTTATGAGGACTTCCAGAAAAAACTAATGACTGTATTTATATTTTACTAAATTAATACATATATTATTATTAAACAAATAATAAATAAATAAATAAATAATGAGAACAGAAATAAAAGAAATCAATATTTAAAAGAAAAATACATACAGAAATAAATACATTAAATAAAAGTAAATGCATCTTCAAACCTTTGAAAAACCATGCTTTATTTTGCCTTCTAGGAAAAAACAAGCAATTAATGTGTTTATAGGACCACATCATTTCTATTTTACTAGTGGGGACCTTTATTTATATTTAACCCTGATGGGGACCTAAATGTTGGTCCCCATAGTGTCATAAGTCCCCGTGTTGTGACTGTAAACATATTAATGTCCCCATAAAGATTGGAATACAAACACACACATACACACACACCACTATGTTATTGTGTGTGTGAAAGTCCATCTGCAATGTCTTTACTTAGGGACACACACACACACACACACACACACACACACACACACACACACACACACTACCTATACCTTGTTGGCAATCACATGCCTGAGGGAGAAAATGTGTGTGTATGAAACAAATTTTTGGTCCAGTTTAGGGTTTCACCAGTGGATTAAATGCGTTAGCAGCCAAGGCTGATTGAATGCAGGCTGTCTGTCTGTCTGTCTGTGTGGAAGGTTGGATTTACACTCACGTTACAAAAACAGAGTGATCCTCTGCCAGCGAGCCATGCTTATTTCATTCTGTGTAAACAGATGGAAAAAAAAAATGTTGAAGTCAGATTTACATATATCTCATATCTCAAACAGATCTGGTGTTTGGTCAGATGATTTCTGTTTGGACAAAGAGAATCCATTTTCAATGACTTTGCGGGAAAAGCGGGTTAAGAAGAGTAAGTGTGCAGCCTTGCTAACAGCTCAGTGAGGCTGAGAAGTACTCGCTAATGTCAGCAGGTTAACGTATCTTCAACAATAATGTCAACATAGACCATGAGCTACAATGAAACCAGGTGGAAAACAAACTATTTGTTAACAGTAGAATTTATCTGTGATTTGTTAGGCTCATCTCAAGTAGAAAATGTTTACAGTTAAAGATATTAGCATTTTATTCATATTGCATTAAATGATTTATACTCAGAATATGTCATTTCTCTGTAATAAAACAGGCCAAAATAACTTCAAATAGTAACATTAATAAAGGAGATCTGGCACTATTGAAAGATGACCAATAATGGGCCAGTACACGGAATAACTTTGGTTTTCTCCAAAAATTGAGATTTGAAGGATGCATTTGGTTTGTGACCAGACTATATTTCATTGGTAAAGATAAGAACAAGTCTCGTGTTGTCATTGTAATTCACAATTTTATCTAGCGGCATAGCTTTAACACATGATCATCCAATCATTAAACACAACCAGAATGAATCCATATATAAGGTGCACTGTGGTTTTTGGAAACGTAAGTATTTTACATGCACCTTATTGTCCAGAAAATACATTAACCTTTTGTTGAGAGAGAGAGAGAGAGAGAGAGAGAGAGAGAGAGAGAGAGAGAGAGAGAGAGAGAGAGAGAGAGAGAGAGAGAAAGAGAGAAAGAGAGAAAGAGAGAAAGAGAGAAAGAGAGAAAGAGAGAAAGAGAGATAGATAGATAGATAGATAGATAGATAGATAGATAGATAGATAGATAGATAGATAGATAGATAGATAGATAGATAGATAGATAGATAGATAGATAGATAGATAGATAGATAGATAGATAGATAGATAGATAGATGTATATTTGTTAACTGAAAGCACAGAATGAAAGATGGTGTTGTGATTTTTGTAGCTGAAATAAACAAACTAAAAATATTGTATTAATCGAATAAATGCTGCAGTTGTAGTGTTTTATAGTGGATTTTGTAGAATAAAGGGTCCATGTAGGGCTCTGTCTTAATTTACTGTAGGTTTTGTGAAAGTTCAATGAGCTCACACAGATCCTAGTGACTGATACAAAACCAGCAACCACCACCGACTGTGTGTTCAGTAAGGGATATCCCAGTATTTCAAGGAATATCCCCCTTGCAAAGTGTGCGTTTTCCTGCTGAAATTTGTGGAGTAGCTCACGAGGCTGAAAGTGAAAGCATGTGAGGAGCACAGGGATGGAAGAAAAAAAAAAAGAGATACTGAGATGTGAAGGCAAACCAGTGTTTATCTTCCAATTCTCTCTGACCCACATTCCCAGTTAAAAGCCAATAGGCTTTTCATTTCCTCCTCTCTATTACCATAGGGTAAACACAAACCTAGCTAGGAATTTCCTGTTATTCCATACGGAGACAGTTAGCATTTGCTAACATAGCAGATTGCTTGGGTTTCAGCTAATATGTTCAGAAATGGTCACCATGTTTGCACAGTTTCATTTCACACCACACATCCTTGAAATGTAACTGTGCATACTGTCTGAGGTGGATGGAGCTCTTCTACAGTGAGTCAAGCCAGGAATAACAGGCCTGTCCATACGATTGGATGTTACAGCAGCTTGTTTCAAAGATTATTCAGGTTTATAACAACTGGACATCTGTTTAATTACACAATTTTCTTAATAAACACTAAAACTATCACTGATTCAGTCAGTGCTACGGACAATTCTCAAGTCAAAAATGTATGTACAGTTGTTTTTTTTTTTCATAGAATAGTTTTGATAATGAACATACAAATCATTCAGGCAATAAAAATAATGCATGTGAATCATGACTATTTCAACATATGAGTTAATGCAATATGCATCATAAATTAATGTTTTCACTAAACTGTAATAAAGTCATTGTGCATTTATAGTTTTCACACTCACTTGATCATCAAACAATTTATGACTATCAATTATTTCAGATTTCAGATACCAATACATTTTATCATCAGTGAATGAACTAAATATACTTTAATCATGCAGACATAAATCTTTGCCTCTATATCACCAGCTTGATTTTAGAAGCTCATATTTAACTATGTCTGCACATTTATGCACTTTTTTTTTAGCTTTTAGATTCGTATCACTTTATTCTACTACATATCTGAATTAAATTCTTCTGAGTGATGTGTCAGTGACTTGACCAAAAATATAACTACTTTATCACCAAACAAACATTTGTGCCAAATTTGAAGAAAACTGATCATGATGTTCCTGAAATATCCATTTTGTTCATTGTTCTGACTTGAAGACTAATAATAGGAGTGAGTATGTAAAACATTAATATGTTATTTGATGATGACAATGGGGGGGGTACGTTTTTGTTTTTCCCACTTTGTTTTGAGTGTAAATGAATGATTTAAGTTATTTTTTTTTGTTTGTTTTTTTACTTATATCTATTCAGCAAATGCTCAAAATGAACAAATAAATTAAAGAAAATGTATGAAGTACTGTATTCAGGAGACAGACAACCAAAAACCTAATGTTATAACTATGACACGTCTTAGCAAACCACCATTAGCATAAACCTCAAATCTTTACACTGCCCTGGTAGAACAACATAGTAGTTGCAGGAGTCATGATGAGACCATGGATTTGAAAATCTGTCATTTAAGAACCAGAGTCTGTTCTCATTTAACTGAAATGTTTATTCTAGTAAACAGTACAGATCATGTGGGGAGGACCACTGTTCAAAATAAACCAGCATCTCTCTCTTCTCAGCTGTTAGTGTTACTGAAGGCAATCCCCCAAATGGTTCATTATTGAGTTTACTTTTTTTTCTTCTTCACTTTTTAGGACAAATATAACAGACGTGATATTATACAGACTGTATACACATTGTATGCATCTTCTTGAAGATATCTTAGATTACATCGCCAATGTGACAGGAAGGGCAGTTGAAGGCAGAAAAAAAATAATCAGATAATCAAATATGAACTAGTAAACAAACCAATAAGGTTCCATAAAATTCAGTTGTGGCTGTTTTCTATCAAGCATCAGTTATTAGTAATCAATGAAACCAAAGGCTCCATACCAAAATGAAATATTCACCATTTTGAGAAAGCAATAAAATAAACATTAAATCTCAAATATTGATACTTTCCAAAAGGCGTACTCTATAACTTATATTTCCTTCTTTTCACATTTTCTATTCTCAAAATGGATGAGAGGCATTTTGGACTCAAACGTTGTTAGATTCTGCAACAACTGAAATGAAATCAAAGCAAAAATGTCCTCTACAAATATGGGACAATGTACTCAGCGGTGGCAGGTGCATAAATAATATTAAAAACATACACTACAAAAACATTAAAAAAAAAAACATTAGACAGGTTTCACAGGATACATACAATAAAAATAAACATCTATTGCACAATGGAGGTATCAGAAGACAGTATGAATGATGTTAGCGGTCTGTAACAGACAGCTCTGAGCAGTACACAGCTGCAGCCTGAGGTACATGGACAGAAATACTGGATTTTCCGGGCTATAAGGCGCACTTAAAAGACTTTAACTTTCTCAAAAAATGACACTGTGCCTTATAATCCAGTGCGCTTTATGTATGGATTAATTTTGGTTGTGCTAAGTGATATTATGTTGTTAAAAGCAGGAAAAGGGCTCCCTCTAGTGGTCAGATTAAGTGCAGTAACGTATGGTTTGTAGGAACCAAATGGACATGGTTTGTATGGCCAGGAAAACGTACACCTGTAAGTATTTTATCTTCAGTTATTGTGAGAATTTGTTAAACATATATGTTATTAGGGTAAAACCATGTTAATCAGCAGCCAATTAGATGTGTATGATGTAATGACATTAGTGTCCATGCAGACCCCACGCGCACCACCACCATGTTTTTGTAAATTTGAATAAATGGCTGAGTCAGTTGAGTGTAGTGTGCCAGCCAACAGAAAACACGGTTGTCGACTATTTCTCTTAGCAATGCTAGTCGACAAAGTGTGTTACCCAAGTAAAACACAAAGCTGCTGCGCATAGAATTAACAGCAAAGATATATCTGATGCGAACCTTTGTTGTTGGATAGAAAGACAATAGAATCCATAAATTAACTGGAAAATGGTAATTGTTAGCGTCTCTATGGATTTTCCTATTCATTTTAGCATTGAGCTAGCGATTTTTCCTTTCAGTTTGTATGGGCAAGAAAACGTATGCTTCCTAGTATTTTGTGTTCAAGTATTGTGACAATTCATAGCAAAAATGTCTCTGATGTGAACCATTGTTGTTGGATAAAAAAAAATACGATAGAATTCGTAAGTTAACGAGCAAATGGTAACTGATAGTGTGTCTATGAATTTTCTCCATTCAATTTAGCATTGAGCTAGCGATGTATTTATTTTCATTTCAATGTGTAATAGCATGTAAATGTGCTAAAGCAATGAAGTAATTGAGACATATTCTTTATGTTTGCAGTTTTACAGTGAGTCAAGTCAAGTGTGAAACAAAATAGCGGTGTCCGGCTTTTCTTGGAAAACGGCTATACATACAAACAGTAGTAGAGCACTTTACATGCTATAATATTATAGTGTGTGTGTGTATAAGGACTGAACTGAAACTATTGTGTTGGATTTTACGTGTTATACCTGAACAATTTTGATAGTTGTTGTGAATACCCCAACGTTTGATTTAACAGAGTAAGAGTGTGTTTTGTTACGTGTTACAACTCAACAAAGTTGGCTGTTATTGTGAAAACACTCATTAGCGTTTGAACAAAGGTGAGTTATTGTGAACGTGTTTAACTGACTTGTGTTTGATTGACTTATCTGACTGTTTTGTTTCACTTAATGCGCCTTAGAATCCAGTGTGCCTTATATATGAAACAAATCTAAAATCAACCATGCGTCTTATCGTGAGGAAAATATGGTGTATGAAGGAGAAACAAAACCCTGGAGATAACACAATACTGTTTGGTATCACCTAAAAGACACAGAAATGTATCATTTAATGTTTAGTATATAGCAACATATTTTTGTTTCAGATAGTCTTCATAAAAAAAACAGTTACATTAAGTTTAAGACTACCTCCTTAATAATTCAGAAAGGGTGATAATGAAGCCAGGAAGTGAACCAGGCCCAGAATGTACTGTAGGCAGCATTTGGCATTTACTACTGTAACATTTTCTGCAGAGCTTCACACTTCTTGTATGTGGCTATTTACACTGCGTAAAAATATCACCACTCAGCCCACACAAACAAAACAGGGTGTTAAAATAATATTTTGCAGCAAATCCGCAATAATAATAATAATGATGATGATAGGGAAAGTGCACGATTTGCTGAATTGCACAGCAGTTAACCGAGTTAAATGTCTGTAAATAAAACACAACAAACAAACGAATGTTCATTCAATAAGTTGACATTTTTAACATTACTATTATTGTTGTTGGGAATAATGGCTTGCCCCATTGTTGTAAATTCTAAGTCACCTTATTAGAAATATATATGTGTGTGTGTGCAATGTTGTCAGCTGTATGTTTTCATTGTGGCACTGCATTTAATTGACCTTAGTAACATTAGTAGTCCTATACTCAATATTAAAAGTAAATCCTAGCAAGCTGGCCGCTAATGATTTAAAAAACTTTTTTTTTTGTTTTACTTCAACAGAAATATGAACGGTTGTAATGAGTGTCTTCATATTCATTCTCACAACAGTGTGACAGAAACAAAGATCTAAAACAGGTTAAATGGCTCAGAGCTGTTCAGGTGGTGTTAGCTGTGTACTGCTCAGAAGGAGAAGCTTACATTGTACCAGAGACACTGCTCTTATACATCAACACAGTTTGTAACAGCTACAGCAACGAAATTATTCATGATATGTAAACAAGTCAAAAACTGGCAGGGAGAGGCAGTACACATTCCTATATGGCAGAGTCATGGCTGCACATGAAATGTAAATGTAGCTTTTCTCACCAATTGCAATTCACATTGAGAGGATTTTCAGCATTTTCTTCCATAACAAGGCAATTCCACACAAGTACAGTAAATATCTAGGTAAAAGTGAAAGCTGCTCCATGTTTCAGTTATGAATTCTAAAGTACCGGTAGTGAATTTGTCATCCAAGACAAGCAAATGTAACACTAAAATAACACAAAGATAAATATATTTGTTCCTTTGCACTTGCCTTACATAAATTTCTTCCTATCTTTGATAAAGCCAAGAAGAGTTTTCTAAGTACGGCCTGTATTAAACTGTATCAACACCAGTGACTGAAATGCTTGAACTGGGAAAGCTATTCCATACAGGATGATGAAGTAGGATAGCCTGACTTTTCATTACCAATTTGACAATGAGGAAAAGAAACGAGGAGCTTAATATCATCCCTTAAAAGGTCCAGTGTGCAAGATTTATGATAAAAGAAGATATAGCTGCAGAAATCAAATCTATTGTGTATAATGGTTTTCTTTAGCATATAATCTCTGAGATCTCTGAGTTTTTATCGAAGCTAAAAATTTATTCCTCTTCTTTTTTGCTTTAATGGCAGGTGGCCTTAAGTGTTAAACTACATTACCTTGATCTAAGAATGATCCAGAGCCAATATGTCCTTAACTACACATCACAGAACAGCAGCTTTTGTGTTGTTATGATCCCTGTCAGTGAGAGAGTTTGAGGCAATCTGGAAAATCACCACTAGATGTCACTAAATATTACACACTGAACCTTTAAAGTGTCGGAGGAATAATTTTTTTGTTTGTCTATCTCCACTAACTCAACAATAAATCTGGTCAGACACGCAAAACACAAATCTAAAATGGGTATGAAACACATCATGACATATGCGTATGACAAGGGACTCCGAAATAAAGATAATATGTTCAGCAGAATCTGTTCCGTTGAGAAAAATTCTAGCATGGATATCAGTAAACCACTTCAAGTAGAGGGACAACAAAAAAAAAAATAAGTGAGTGGTTAAGTCCTTGTTGGAATGACTAACTATAACACCACTGTTATGAACAGTAATTCCAGTTTGTGGTTGAATCTCTGCTTGTTCCTTTTGTAAAACCTTTTGTAAAGCTGCAGCTTGTGCTTGCTAGCCAGAGGAAAGCTGGAGTGACTAAAACATGAACTAGAATTTATAGCACAAAATGACTTTACATTTATGTTCTTTTAAAACAAAAACATGTCAAAATAATGAAATCACCACCCGTGAAATAAAAACTGGTAAAATCCTTTTGCTCTCTCTAGTGAAAACAACAAATGTAGAAAAATCAAATCCCTCATTGTGCCTTCCAGTTCTTGGATGTGGCGTTACCATCACAGCATTAGGATCAGAGAACAGCTGTTGAGAAGAGGCATAGTTAGCTCAGATCATCTATGTACACTGACCTGAGGGTTGGACGGCACTGTAGAACGTCCACAGTACCGTCGCCCACTCACGGACAAGGTAAATATATCTGTACAGTAAGTTTGTGTCTCTCCGAAGGACATGCTGACAGCTCACAGGGTTCACCTCGTTTGCCAGGCGTCACATTAGAGGGTACCAGTGTACAGAGGAATGAGCAAATGACATTTCAGCGAGTCAAGTTACCACAAAAGGTGCCACACAGTGAACCTCGAGGCCCCCTGAGGGTCTGAGAGTTGCCCTCTTTACGTAGTCTGTCTAGTTAAAAGTCAAAGTCATGTTTTGGAAAACATTCTTCATTGCACCCACGTTTAACATTAAGAAGTGAGAAATTAAACTGACTTTTTGCCAAGATCTCAAGAACAGCTCCTGTATGTTTTTATATTATCATCCAAAAATGTAAACAGGCCTGTTAACCGGTCAGAGCAAGTGACAATGTCTTTATTTTTGTTTGTTTGTTTGGGGTTTTTTTAAGTTTACAGAGGGATAAACTGTAAGGAGAGAAAATACATTCAACTCCTACTTTAAATCAACCAAGTGATTATTTCTAAGGAGACTTACAAAGGATTCTGGAGGTTTTTTTTTTTTTATTAACTATGGACACAAACTGATTAAATATTCAATTTTGTATGTACTTTTGGTATACCTGCGAATATGTGGATATATTTTGATATCTTGTGACATTTTGGTAATTAATTTGTTCATTAGGTACAGGTATTTTCCAAATTAAATAGCAAATTCATGGGCATAATAAGAGTAGTAATATGGTGTTAATTCCATCAGTAGAAACTCCTTTTTTTGCTTCCCGGTTCAAAGCTGATATTACTTTGTGTGTTATTTTGTCGTTACAGTTGGTTCTTAAGTATTTAAATTAAAACATAAGTAACTTAAAATGTGTGTGCTAGGCTAGTTATTACTATTTTTTATTATTTTTTGTTTTTATCAAATTAATACTATATTATGGTTGCAGCTTTTGTACAAAAGTATTAACACAGATTCGTAGTTATTTTCTTTGGAATAGTCTGTTTGTCAGTATTTTTTAAAGTCAATGGTGAGTAAGTTCTTCTTACAAAGCCAAACTAAAACTACATGGCTAATGTTCTCCTATATGAATAATGTTGTCCTTTTAACAATTTAACATATATTTTCTACTACTTCCTTTGTAAAATATACCTCTTATATTACTAAAAACTCAATAAAATGACTCGCTGGATGTGAAACCTTAACAGACGTAACTAGGTGGAGTGGGATTTAGTGAGATGAACCGATGTAATGCGAGTGCGAGTTTGGCCTCTGTCAGCACAAAGGACAGAATCAGTTAGCCTCCACAGCAGAAGTGGAACATTTCAAATGATATCAGTTTTCTCACTTCTCATTTGAACGTGTGTTAATGAGAATATTTCCTAAAATTACAGAGAGAACATGTTGAAGTGATACTTTCAATCCTGAGGAGTGCCAAACCCTGTCTTTTCTACACTCTGATACTCACCGAACCGTCACTGATCAGCGTTTTCTACCATGAATATGAACTGACACAGTCTGTACCAGCAACAGTTCAATGAGAGAACCACGTTACACTGGTTTCACATCAGTAAAATAAATCCCTTTTTTTTTCCTTCCCCAAATACTTTGGCAGACTGAATTTTAGTGTTATTCTTCTTCACTGCTGCTTGTCGTCACCCCAATTTTCCCACTTGGTGAGTGAAGTTGGAGAAAAACCCCACGCTGAAGCACAAACTGTCAGGGTGTTCTGTCAGTTAGTCTGTTCAGTCCATTGAACGGATCTGTCACATTACTGTCCGGATGATATAGTGCAGAAAAGCAGTCCGTCTTCAGGTTTCCAGTAAGTCTCCTCTGCTGCCATCATCCTTCTCTTATCTTCTTCTTTTATCTATCAGACTCTTTATGTCAGCAGGATTTGTATCAATGAGTTCAGTTTCCAGCAGTTGGGTTGTGGTGTTTTTTTTTTATGCAAGTCAGTGGCCAAACTTCCTTTTTTTCTTTCTATTCAGTATTGGGGAATGTAAATAGTGGAGTACTGTGTGTGTGTGTGTGTGTGTGTGTGTGTGTGTGTGTGTGTGTGTACCAGAGGTTTTATGAAATACAGAGTTAGTCCACTTCTGTGCTTTGTGTCTGCACATTAACATGTAAGTCAGGTCTATGTTTGTCACTTTGTACATGTTACGTACTGAATGTTAGCCTATCTATGCGTTGTGTGAGTTTGTCTGTGTCGCTCTGGCAGGGTGAGAGTTACTGGGGGGGTCCAGGTCATGCATTGGACATTTCGGCCTTGCTGAGGGCGATGGCCAACTCCAGGTCCTCCTGCTCCTGCTGCCGGAGCCTCTTCAGCCGCTCGCGTTCTGCTCGCTCACTCTCCCGCTTGGCCCATTCCAACTGCTGTGCCTCGTTTCCAAACTGCAGACAGACACACAGACAGAGACAGCATCTGTAATACCACTGCCTTCATCTGCTGACTTTGTGTCTTACATAGCTCTCTGCTGTGTGAATGTTTGGTATGGCTTTGTTCCAATAAAAGGAGCTGGTGCTCAGTAAGAACAGAGCTGAAGAACGCATGTAATTCAGGGATTGTACATCTTATGTTGTAGCTCATTTGCCTTATTGGGTCTGTTTATTTTTTACTTCAGTTAATTTCTGGCTGAGTATATTTATTGGTTATATTATGAAACTAAACCTAGAAATAAAATGTCAAAATTATGTATCAGGTGCCATAGTTTTATGCAGGTTTCAACAAGTTCAAGACCTTTTAAACTCTTTTAAAAAGGTTCTTTGTGCACAATATATTCATTCATTCATGAAATGTGTGTTCTGTCAGGGCTTGGGTCATTTGTCAGTGTTGACCAACTCCATTTCTAAGTACCCTGGTTACTACATCCGTGACTACTCCATTTGTACACCAATATCAATGCAGATTTTTTTCATCAAAATTGGAAAATAAAGGACAGGTTGTGTAACATCAAATAAATTAGAATGTGTGTGTCATCAGGGTAAGGGATTGAGACACAGTGCAACAGTGTGACCCACTGATGTGGCTGTAACAGATTTTGAACCACAAACAGCTCTATGACACAAAAACATATATCTGATACACTGAATACTTAAACCACCAACTCAACTGCAGTTTATTTTCATTATGTAACATTTATTATAGTATTGGCTACTGCTGCCTAATATTACAGTGTGAATTTCATTGTGTTCAGTCTTACCTTGACTTTGTCAGGTCCTGTCAGAGAGGTGGATTACAGAATAGAGAGGTTATAAACCACAAAAACCCTCAACTTTTTGGCTCTAGAATCTAGTTTTCAGGATGTCACACCACAGTCACTTTAAAGGGATACCTGCACATGTCCTGTTCAGTCCTCTGTAAAATTCCAACAATCCCTTTTGTTAGCTTTTACATCCAATAAAAGAGTCAAAGCTGGTAGTTTTGCTGTTGTTCCTATAGATTTTCTCAGAATCCTAGTCAACTCAGATACATATTGTCCAGAATCACAGATGGACTGTGGGGTAACAGGACAGTCAGTGAATCCCTTCAAGTTAAAGACAAAACAAAAACAACAGAAAACTACCATAAAGACAGTAAAACAGGAAGAAATATGACATGCAGAGACAGAGAATTAGAAATAGTTTACACCCCATTAGAAAAAAGGAAAGAAATTACAACACAAAAAAATGGAAATCGTCTTTCTTTGCAGGTTTACACGGTTTTACATCTCCCTCTGCTCATTATTTCATGTAATCTCATTTGAATACAGTTCTAAAAAGATCTAATAAATGAGAAATATGGTAAAATGGAACTATTCTGAGGGAGCTGAATGAAATGTTCACAGTTTGTTTTGTTTTTTACTCAGAGCTTTAAAAATGTGGTGGCATATTTGGGTCAATGTCGATATTCAAATAAATCAATCAACCAAAACACAGGAAGGAAGGAAGAAAGTGAAGGCTAAAGCTGTAGGAAATTTTTATTTTTATTTCTTACCTAAATTGACCCTAAAATGTTGTTGAAATTAAACAAATGCAGAACCAGAAAAAAATATTCTGCAATGTATAATTTCTAAAATCAGTAATTTCTAATTGTGTATTGTTTAAGACCATTGTATGTTGTTAAAGTGTTTGTAGACAGACTGGTGACACAATAATTACTACAGCACATCTACACTAACATGAACACAGCTGAACTGACAATGGATGTCTCATCATTTTGTGGTCTTCATGCCAGGGTGATGGAATATGGGGACCCAATTAAACACTTGGGAGAGAATTGTACTACCTTTATATCGGCCTATTAGCGTTGACAGACTTCTGCACCATCTTAATGTTGATGTGCATTAAAACTAAAACATTTTGGTAGGTAAGGTTTACATTTCAACTATAGAATACTGATTTTTCTGCCCAGTGATACTCAGGCTCTATAAAACTGACAGATCGAGGAACAAAGACATGCAAAGAAAAACATGCACAAGAGAAATCAGAAGTTAACCGCTATTCTATTGGTGCCAGCAAAGTAAATGGCGGACAGAGAGCACGCACGCACGCACGCACACGCACACACCACAGGGCAGACAGACTCAAGAGCTGAGAGTTGAGTAGTGATACTGCATGAACGTTTCTGAGGAATGAAGTGATTATCTTCCTGGCTGAAATGAGAAATGCACAGTATTTTTGTCTTTATCTGAGAATGTGAATTATTTGATTATGTACTGAAAAAGGTTTGTGTTTCTTTCCATTTGTGTGCTAGTCCTGACTTTGAGCATCATGCCAGCAGTCTGCTGATATTAGTCCTAAGCCTCTATGAAAGATCAGGGGAAACCCTGACAATCTCATTATGATCTTCCTGCCAAAACAAACCAACCACAAAAAGGGTTGACACCCTTTCCTGGGCTACACCAGATTACACTCACAATACAGCTCTACTCTTTGCCTCTCTGAGCTTAAACTGCATCAAGACTGGAATTTTGAAAGTAGTTTCAAATGTTATGTCACTGCTGAATGGGGGTCATGTTAGATGTCGTATCCCTGTCATTACTGTTCATAGTATCTTTTTGATTGTCAGTTACAGTTTAATTGGGCTCCTCAGATGTGAGCTGTCCTGTAATTACATTTGACTTCTTTTAGCTGACCTTTAGAGATGGCCGATCATTGTTCACAAAACAATGGGGTCAATTGTCTGGCCGAGGGAGCCCACTGCCATTTACAGGAACAGTTCTGTGAATGAGCTGAAAACATAAGTTACAACAATATCCCTAGTCCTCACAGACCAACTTCAATTTTATATTTCATCGGCAGCACTTCTGCTTATAAATACATCTGACTTTTGTATCTGTATTGTTTTACAGGGTTAAGCTAAGTCCAACATTGACCATTCTGCTATATTCAAAGTTGTGTATAAAGATTCTGTCCAAAATCCTTGACTTCTATCTATAATGCTGATAGAGTTTTGTATAAATAAACAGTAAAATGCATTTTTCCAGATACACTGCTCAGGGCATGAATATATTTTCTTACTTAAACTTCATTTTACCAATTAGGGGGATGTAACCTTGATAACCTGCATATGTCACCTCTATCTGCATGTGTGTAACATTACGGATTATATCAGCGTCTAAAATGCTATTTGCTTTGTCACACCAACATTTGTGTAATGCTACTCATGAGCAGCTAGTGGGCTCAGTTTAACTCCTCCCAATATTCAGTTGTTTTAGTGTCATCACAAACACAGTGCGTTGTAGAATTCTTTCAACAGTGAGGTCTTCAGTGGTTGCATACTTTAATATTTACCTGGAAATAATATGCAATTAACATTCTGCTGAATTCATATCACATTTTGGACATACTAAATAATATTGCATACTGGTAAGATAAAATTGTAAATGTTAATATATTCATAGGCTTTATTACTCATGTACCCAAAAAAACCTGGAGAAAAAAAAAAGACTGATGCACCCATTTACAAAAATGTTCACCTGTAATTATATATGATTATGTCTGGACATAACTAGAGTACCTGTTTTAAGAATTATGGAGTGGTTTAGAATGAGGAGGTGTTGTTAAAATGGAGAGGAGATAAGCATTAGAACAAACTGAACACAGAATCTGAGGTAGATAGTAGAAAAACTACCAAGTCCTGCTGAGATCAACACACTTACTACTACATACTGTACACTGTGCTGATGATACATATGCTAAGTTTTGTTGGGTTACTGTACTCCTGCACTTTCAGTTTATTGCTGGAGAATATGAAATGCCATATAAATATGAAAGGGATCTGATTGAGACAAGGTGTGGTCCTGATATTTTCCTGGTATTCATATACCATAGATATAAATATAGAAAGCACTGTATATACATGATGTCACACTAGTCTGATGTCACTGTGGTTACACCCGCTCAGTGGCATAAAGTGTACATTTCTTAGGGCAAACATTGAACTAAAAGGTGTGGTGTGAAATATTTAGATGGATTTATGCAGATCTAATTGCTAAAATGATGTGATATTGAAAATGATATTTCCTTAAGTATGTAATTATGCAAAAAGGAACTGCTGTTTGATGTTGTGGCTTCTGAAGCCACTTAGATCTCCCTACATACATTGTAATTGATGTAACAGATCTGTCTATATTTACAAAGGGAGCAGATGATGGAAAACAAGATAATACACACAGAGCACAGATAAATATGTAACTAACTGCATGTTATTTTCAGGTGAAAATGAGTCAATGTAGTCATATTTGGTATCGTGTTAATTTATAAACAAATGGTCGGGGTAGTATTTTAGTTTTCGATACTAACACCTTGGACTGTAACAACTGTTCCTCTCATCTTTATATTCCTCTACTCTGCTGAAGTAAAGTCCCAATGAACTGGATGTTGGGACTACTCTGGCATCTGTGCAGATCTGTATGGACTGATGTCTACACTGAATGTTAAACAGTATCACCCATCTCAACTTACAGAACTGAAGTCTGCAAAACCCGAGGTAGAGTCTTTAGAGTCTTTACTTGAAGCTGACGATGGAGCGAAAGGGTCTTTTCCACTGAACGGGTCTCCGAGGCCCTTTTTGCCCTGAAATGGGTCGACAGCGTCACCCCCAAATGGCTGGAAGGGGTCACATGGTTTGGAGGGATCACTGCTTACTGGCGTACTTTTACCTGAGGATGTGAAAAACACTGTCAGCACACAAAAAAGACACAGGAACTTTTCTTTTCTCTCATTTTGGCAAACAATTCATCAATTGACCGTGCTTTGATCAGTCCAAAGTTTTTATTATGTTTTAGTACTTTTTCATGATTAGGTCACCATTCAAAGATTTGTGTCAGACATAATTTTGTGTTAAGTCTAAACTTCGTGTTAAAGGTATCATTCAGCTGAAAACCACTTTTCCCTTTGGAATCTGATGGGTCACCCTGAGTTAGCAACACATGCTGCGTTTGCTGCGCGGTGTGTCACCTCACCTGGCTGTATTTACCATTCATAGAAAACAACAGAGAAAGGAATCACTCAGAAAAGCCTGTCCACTATATGTCACCAAGGACACCCACGTGTGGTTAAACCCTTCCCCCATTGTAGCGAATCTGAAGTAGCATTAGCATTAGCATCTACAAGAGAAGACGGCGCCACAGTAGCTGCTGCACAAATTAAAAAAAAAAAAGAAAAGGTGGACCAAACTGGTTCATGTGCTCTCTGTGGAAATAATGTGTTGTTTTCTCCCTGCATGTTTTCAAAACAAGGACAGCACGAAACCTATCCAGATGATACTCTGGTAAAGATGAACACACACAGAGAGCAAGAGGGGAGGGGGGGAGGGTGTTCCTTCACGCATTCTAATCCAATCACAGATGCCTCATCACTGTGTCATGGACATGTATGAGGAAGTGCCGGTAAACTCTGTTGTTCAACCTCAAGTCATTTTTCTACCCTCCAAGAACGGCTGGAAACAAAGTAATCTGGACGTTTTTTAATAGAACCAACACACAATGCATTCAATAACAATGGAGAACACAACAATATTAATGACATAACCATGGAATGACTCCTTTAAAACAGTCCTATAATCTATGTTTGGGGCTCTAACTTTTCTACTGTTTTTACCTGCAGTTTTAGGGATAATGTTATGTGTTGTTTTTATAGAACAGAGGAACATGCCAAAATGCAGATATGCTACTAAAACAACATAAACTACTCTTTAGGTTCACTTCAGTTTCTAAAAGACGGAAATACTGTCCTGTTTCTCAGTTCATCATTTAAGCTACTTCTGTGATTTAGCTTGTAACAGTCAATATAGTAAATTTGCTTCTAAATTAACTTATCAATAGGTTGATATTGACACAAAAACACTGATAAAAAAAAGGTAAAGTATAATTCTAATTATTTAAAATGGACTTCATTTGATTATTGAATAACAGTTCACAGGAATTTAGTGCATCATTTTCAATATCTTTGAATCTAAGTATGGAATTGAGAACCAGAATTGGAATACTAATAATATACAGGTCTAGATTGAATAAAAATAAAGTCAAAATGTAAAGGAATTATAGAAAAGTTCAGTAATGTGGGAAAGGCCATTAAAAAAAGGCGCTGTCAGGAAGTCATAGAAAAACATAACAATTGCCATACAGAAGAAGACAGTGTGAAAAAAGCAAAGAAAGGGAGGGGGGAAAATGACATATCACAGACATCAGGGCTCTGTTATTGATAAAGGAGGATGTAAACATGTTCTCCGATAGCGGACAGATTCCATGAGTCATCTGTGCAACTCATCGGAGTACTTCTCACCTCTGCAAACAAGGTTATATGTTCATAACACAGGATCTGATTTGATCTGCTCAGGATTAAAAGAAAACTGCTCAATTCTCTGGTTCTCATAGTTCTGCCCACGCCCTGCTTCACATCAATTGTCACATCAAAGATACCGGGAAGATTTTGAAAGCCGCATAAGTTTCATCTCCAGACACAGCACACCAAAACATCTCATATTGAATCCAAACAGTAATCTCAAATTTATCATATATATATATATATATATATATATATATATATATATATATATATATATATATATATATATATATATATATACATACAATATATATATCTCACTACATCCTCATAAGAGAGGAAATAACTGATGTGAAAACAGCTGGCAGCGAATAGAGAAAAAAAAGCACTCAGTGAAGAGACAACACCCAAAGGCACTAAAACCAAAAGCAATACCCAAGAACCCACTGAGTATTTCTCAACGGTTTCCTGGTAAATCATTCGGTCACATTCCTACCCACATTGCCAGCTGTTGGTTCACCAACTCACCAACACCAAGACCAAAACGGCCACATCCCTAGATGACACAAGCTCTTGAAAACATTGATGAGGTAAAAAATATTTATTGTTCTGGAGCAAAAGACAACACAAATGCAGCCTGAGAAAATATTACTAACAAACTGGTGAAAGAATTTTATCCTGTAATAAACTAAATATTAAAATTTTTGAATCATGTCCTTTTGGTTTTTTGTTTGCAAATTTGCTGGATATTAAAATGTTATTAAGTTTTACAATTCCTTTTCAGGTTTCTCCCACATGAATTATAAAGTGAAGACTTATACAAAAAAACTAAGGTTGCAAAGGATGTCCATATTTACTGTTAATCTGATTGCTTCTTCTGTATATCTCTAAATGTATTTCTAAATCTAATGATAAGAAAATAAACATATTAGGAAGTGACAAATCACTCCCTACAAAGGCACATAAAGACAAATTAAAATATGTTGCTTTCTGTAAATAATTGCTAAAAAAAAAAAAAAACAGAATTATTTCTTTAGGGTGCAAATCCTCACACCTGTTATTTTTGAAATAAAAATGATTTGGAAAATTTTTTTATAAAATAGAAAATGTGTTGGGAATAGAAGTGGACAGGTGAAAAACAAAATGGTAAATAATAGAATAAAAACTATTAAATTGTAAAAAAAAAATAAATAAATAATAATAATAATAAAATTAAGAGAATTGTAAGTTTAAGTTATCATAATTCTTGATCATCCATTAATATAAATATCAGTGTGACATGTACCATATGTGACATATTTTGAGTTAGATTGTTATGTTAGATTCAAGTGTGAGAAAACAGTGCCATCATGTCAGTTTCTCTCGTTAATAAACTTAAAGCTGGCTTTGGCAGAGGATCGTGGGAACATTAAAAGCACATCATGCTGTTTGTGTAGGTGTTAAACCACAGGACCAGTTGAACTGCTGTTATACAAAATGCGCACACACATTTTAGTCCTGCTACCCAGATAACCCAGGCTGACTGAGGTGAGCAGTTCAGTTCACACTACTCGCTATGCAAAACTGCATGCCTGGCAATCAGTTTTTTTTCCTCTTTCAGTAAAGTGCACACACATACTCATACTTGAAAAACCACAATCATGAGCTCCACCCTGTTTTAAAATAATCAGCGGCATTAGTGCCATCAAATTTTGTGTCTTCAGCAGGCCTGCACATGCAGCACAAAGGATTTAACCTGCAGCTCTAGAAAGGTGCATTCAGTGATGCCAGTTTATTTGTAGCAGTGTCACTATAAACCCCCTTCTGACTTTCACACCTCGATGGGTGCTACAGAGAAAGTGACAAAACATGAATGTTTGTGTGTGTGTGTGTGTGTGTGCAGTCAAAAGATGCAGTAAGATGGAACACAAAATGAAATATACAATGAGAAGGTGGTTGTAAACAATATTGGCATTAGCCCAGTGCACCGGGCTGGAACCTGACCTTCTCTGAATCACTCACCCTCATCCAGTAAACATACACAGGAGAGGAGAGAGGAAGCACGTTTGGGTGTGTCTGCAAACAACAGACCAAGTAAACCACATCTCTTCGCTCTTACAACATCACCTACACAAACATCAGAACATCAGTGGTAAAGAGTGCACCATTAAAATTAATGTGAGATTATTTTTACACCACAAGAACATTATTTTATTTTAAGTTTTACACCTGTGTGATTTAGCCGAGATGACTGACTGCTACAGCTGTTTGTGTGTTGTTTTTGACCTGATTAAAAGTTCCCATCAACACAAAAGTACAGTTCCCTCTAGTTCCCCTATGTAATTGGCAGAGTCATCAACCTGGTAGTCACTGTGAAGGGGATTCTGGGTAGTAAGAGTTCCCAGTTCCCAGGGAGAGAATTGCGCTGGAGTTTTTTTTTTTTTCTGTTTGTTTGGGGGGGGGGGGGGGGGGGTTGGGTGCTCATGCAGAAGATATGTAGAGGAAAAAATGTAGATAAACTTATATGCCTCTGAAATTATGATCAAAGAAATAAAAACTTACTACACCATATGTGGTTGAATGATGACATTTCATAAATTATGAAAAATAAAGCAGTTGAGCAAACTAGTCAAACACAGGGGAAATGTATTGAAATGACATGTTCAGAATTGTGCAAAACTGAGACTTAAACAACTTTTCAGTGAGATATAAGAATTTATTGTTAGCCAACAGATCTTGAAAATCTTGTTTCAAGAACTCTTACCACAATCATCCTCACTCGTTCCATCGGCATATTTTTTTTTTTGCTTGAATTAAGCAATTTTGGCTTAATAATAATAATTAATAAATACTTCTTAGTACACCGTCTATATGATTATTTTAAATATCTGGAGTTACTTTTGAGCTAAAGAACAAACTAACATCGAACATATGAACCAAATATCTTTAACAATTTTGAGAATGGGAATTCTATATATATCTAAGAGGAAGGGAGAAACCACAAACAAGCAGTACAGAGGAATCAACTAAATTGCAGTTGCAGATAACAATTAAATTTTAAATTTAATTTCCAGATATATTTGAGATACTGTCTTTTCAGGCACTGAAGCACTGCTAGTTCATAATACTTAGGGATATAGTTTTATAACTCAACAAAAATGATCACAATGTGTACAAATATTTATCATGGTGGATGGATGGAAAGAAGGGACGCACATTATGCACAAATGAATCTACTAAGAATATTTAATTGTATGTGACTGAGTGACCAATGTAGCATCTTGAAAAATGATTAACGCTGCTTTGTGTAAAAAATCAAGCGAAATTAAAAACTCAGTTACATATTCAGTATCAACATGTGTGGATGCTCACTGAGCCATAACCAGGACCAGTGAAAATGGTCCTTGGTTAAGCTTAAACTAAGGCACCATGTACTTCAGTTCAGCTTTTTCATATATTAAATACAAATTTAAAGAACTAAGTAAAGTCATGTTGCAGTTATTATCCATGTCTGTCCACACCTGTATATAAAGGGAACATGAGATGGAATTTCAAAGGTATATTGTGCAATATTTGTCACTTGTAGGAGAAGAAATGGTGATAAACACAAACATTTTATGATTCTTTCACAGTAGTTATGTTCTAAAACATAAATGATGAAGATGTCTACATATTCAGGCAACTCAACAGCGAAGTAATGAATAAATGCAGCCATACACTTGACACCATCTGCAGTGGCTTAGAAGCCTGTGAAGCCATGAGTGCGTGCCTGTGGAATCCAATGCAGATTGTATCACAGACCCACACCTGCATCAAACCATGAGTAAAGACAGGACATAAGCTATGTAATGGGAGCTGGTTCATTTTTTTTCTAGTTACTGGCCAGCGGTAACACACACTAAACCAAAGCTCCACGCCCAGAAATATCACTCTGCGACAGCTTTTCTGAAGTTACAATATTAAAACTTGTGATATATTGTCTTACTTACATTATTAAAAATCACCTTTTATTTTGACAACCATATCATGGTACATCCATAATCCCAACATTTGTACCAATGAACAGCCCAACTCTTAAAAGGATTTCGATCTGCTGTCAAGACCTTCCTCATAATCCATTTCCCTATGGGATAGAACTTCTAGCAATAAACTGTTTACATTAACTTTTGGGACAAAGCAAGACTGAGTGTTATTTATAAATGCTGATGTGTTTATTGTTTATTAAGAGCAGCAAAGAGAATGAGATGCTGCTGGTGATAATCTTCTTGCTTCACCTTCAGTGTATGTATCACTCACCACTGGGAGGTTTGGGTCTTGGGGGAACACTTTTCTTAGGTGGCAGAGCTGGTGTGTCATTCTTCCTACTGAATGGGTCATCTGCAAAAACTGACTACAAAGAAAGCAAGAAGATCAGCTGTGAAGAAGAAAAATAAGTGGTAGTAGTAGTAGTACTGAGCTTTTCATGTAGAGTTTAGGAGTTTGGTACCTTCTGGTAGTCTGGTAGCCAGCTAGCCCGGCCTTCAAAAGGGTCTCTGGGCTTTGACATGTGGCTGAAGTCTGCAAAACCACCTGGGCTGTTACTGCTGCTGAAAGAACTGCTGCCAAATGGGTCTAATGTGCCAAACAGGTCTGAAAAGGCAATATGCATATTTTCACACCAAAATGCCAGTAAAACACATCCCTCAATAATTTGTTAAACTGTCACTGGGATTCTGTTCATTCTTTGTGTGGGATATCATAGATGAAAATGAAACATGTAAAAATTGTCAAACATTCTGAATTGACGCACAAATGACATAACCACAGTATATAATAATTCCTTGTTAATGGGGTAAACTTGTTTCATTTACTTCAGTCAAAAGCTGTAAAATTATGCAAATCTAGATTGATATGGAAGCCAGATAGTTTTAAGGTTTTACTCAGATTTCTATAGACAATAACTATTTGGCTTAAGTTTCTTTTAATCTCATTAGGCAGAGGACAGAAATCATTGAGCACAAAGTGCTTCTTTTTACATCGGATCAAATCATTTTCAGACAGATTTCAATTTCAATGACAAATAAGCAGAATAATAGAGTACAGCTGAAAATGCACTTGTTCCTAGTTTATTTAGACTAAAATAATAATAATAAAAAAAATAATAATTTCAGAATTCAAAACTAATGGTTTGTAATTGTTAATTGATTCCTTAGAAAACACAAAGCCTGTAACACTGTCAAACACTTTAACAGAGAGAGCTCCAAGTGTGTGTAGACATTTTACAAACGTAGGCCATATAAACAATAGTTTATATTTAGAAAAATAACTTTTAAGTGGGAAATTACATCTAAATGTAGATGTTACATGATCCTTCTCCATTCATGGTTTAAAAAGGCAGAACAACATGGTAACCTCAGACTGAGCTAGCAGTGGTCCCATGTGGCGACCGGCTCAGATTCCTACAATCACTGTGCCATTTAATCTGACCCCCAGTGTGTTTGTGTTTTAATATCCTGGAGAAATTTAAAGACCTTTTTGTTGCAGAGAGAACAAACAGTTAATTCAGAGAGAACTGGTTTCGCAGGAGATTCACTTCAATGACTGACAGCAGACATTGAATCAAACAAGAATTCAAGATCTGCAAAAAAGGAATAACGAACAAAATCCTACCTGGCCCTTTGGGCTTAGGGTTGCTTGACGAAAATGGATCACTGCTTGTGAAATGACTGGTTTGCTGAGATAAACAAGAAAATTACAATATCAATGATCCAGGTCATCCAAAAAGCATGAGCTCCAGTAAGCATTGCAAGAAATCTCAAGAGATGGAAACAACTAACAACAACAGATTGAGTGCCTAAAGAGTCACATATCACCACCTTCAAAATAGTTAGATTGAAGTCAGTGTCACTACTGTACTGTACTTTACAACTAGAAAGCCCACTGGTCCACCGGGTGGAGCATGTATCACTTAGGTTAAAGATTTATTGTGGATTTGTACTAACATGGTCCCATAAAGTAGAAACTGCAGGAAAATCTTGCAAACTTACAGCTCTATTGCTTCTAGATAACCGCCTACTTAGATATTAACATACCTGTCAAGTCTTACTAGTTCAGTAGTCCAATACAAACTAAAAGCTGAGCTTCCATTTTGGATGACTGATAAGTACCTTGGAAGGTAATGTGGCACTTTTACTGAAAGGATCAGGTGTGGAGAAGGGGTCCATCTTTGTAGTTTTCTTAAAGAAATCTTCTGATGAGGCTTTGAATGGATCTGTCTCTTTGAATGGATCTCCGCCAAAAGGATCTGCAGAGGAAACAAAAACTGTATTTCAGCCATTGAACTTCTTATTGATGACTGTAGTGTCTTCATTAACCTGTAGACACATTATCTAGTTATTTTTCAACTGTTTCCCCAAGTAAGTATTACACTAAGCTCGATAGCCAACAATAGCATGCTGCTTTCTGACTGTGTCTGGTTCACCAACCCATACAGGCATACATGATGATGAGCATTGTTCAGACCTGGCATTAACATTCATCCTCACAATTCTGATCTCATGCAGGCAGCACTAATGCAAGGCCTAAACAGAGCCTTAAACGTAGTGAGATATCTGATGGTTCTCAACCCTGAGAAAAAGCAAAACAGTTCTTTGAAGGTATGAAGCACCTCTGACTGGCACTAACACCATCCAAGAACATGTACTTTGTTCACACCGGTGGAAAGGGAGTAACAGAGACTCTACTTAAAAAGTACATGGAAAAAAACATTCTGAAGCTAGAAAGGCACTCAGAGAAGGCAGTCTCCACCAAGACAGGATCAGCCCCCCTCCCCCTTTTCACATCTGTGAGTAGTGGTCTGCCCTGACCAACCAAATGAAACACACACATGCTCCCCACCCCCCCATAACTCCACCGATCACCACTAAAATTTAATAATTTGTTTCTCGTGCTAGTATCAACATGTTCTGAAAGTTTCTGCCAAATCCAGCCATAACTTTTTGTGTTATCCTGCTAACTAACAGACAGACAGACAGACAAACAGACAGACAGACAGACAGATAAACATGAGCAAAACATTCCTTGGTGAAGTAATGAATTATGGAATGGCAGACACAAAATGGAGAGCTCACACAGTGGAGTGATGTGATCACAGAATGTGTTTGGATGTTTGGTTCACTGCTGTGTGAAACAGCTGATTTCTATCACTGATCTCCATCTACTGAGCAGAGAAGTGAAACTACAATATCACTGAAGAGGGAAGTGTGGCATAAGTCACAGTTACATACACTGTTAGTTCACACATATGGAGGGGCATCAATAAAAGATAAGTCTGCTACCAGAAAACAAATGGACACCATAGTAAGACTTTGCTTAGTTTTCATGTCAGAAGGCGATAGTAGAGTTAGCACAAGATACACCAATAATGGTTATGGTTAAGCTTATTATTAAAAAAAACATACTGGACAGCAAAACATTTATAAGCAGCACTTAATTAGGTCATTTCAGAGGATAAGCCAGTTAGATCTAAACATGTCACATCTTATGCAAATGTAGAATACCTTTTAGAACATTTGTAAATACAGAGTAGATGCATACAGTAGGATGCTAAAAGTTACAAAGCTGCAAACTTTAGCTTAAATAATAATAATTTAAAAAGCCTCAATTTTTTAGATTTAGGGATAATGTTACAAAACATAGCTTTTCTTGTTTTGGTTACAAAGTTAGATAATCTAAAAACAGTGTCTAGAAGTAGACATGCACTACAGCCTGATATTGCTGCAACACTTAATATCAGACACGTGAAGTTCTGACATGGTCCACTGGATATTCAAATAAGACACTTTAACAGCTACTTGTTATTCAATTGGAACTACTGAAATGGAGCGGAATGGACTGGAGTTGTATTTAAACAGGCAGTTCATAGAACAATAGAGAAAAGTGACAGTGGCTGATATGAGTCAAAAAGCTAAATTTACATCTACAGTCATGATCAGTCAGTACACCGGTGCTGTCCTACCTGGCACCATTTTCAAGCACAGTGCAAAATTTTGTTTGAATAGAACATTTCCATTTCATCTGGAGTTCATCGTGTTGTTCCTAGCCACCAGCAAAATATGTGGGGCATCCATGACATAAATGCCCAGAAAGATTTGTAATTTCAATAAAAAAATAAAAGGCAATTAAAGCCACATACATTAAGTCTTACTTTTAATAATTTTATTAAAAGATAATAATTAGATAATAATCTCATTTTAATATCAGTCTTAATTTATTCAGAATAGTAAATTAAATACCCTTTATGGAAAAATTGGTTGATATTTGTTCAACTTTCAAAATGCAGTTGATGAGGTTGGTTTTGTTCAAATGAAACAAACTGCTGATTGTAAACTTCAAAACTCGTAAACTTTAAAATACTGACGTCTGCACATTTATCAGCTATTAGCTCAATTTGAAAGTTTCTCAGATCTCTAGTGGTGTAAAATTGAATCAAGTGGTAAAAGACAGTATTTGAGAATAAATACCTGCGGTTGCTGTGGGCTGCTTTGCAAAGGGGTCATTTTGGAAAGGGTCACCTACAGGAAAGCGAAGCAGAGGGTGGGAAAAGCAGGAGGAAACCAAGAGGAAGAAGAGAGGAGGAAGACAGTCAGAGAGCAATGCCAGCTGAAAACAAATACGCTGTCTGAAGGAGAGAAAACTGAAGATAAACAGACACCAGAGCACTAACACAGTGTCAGGCTGAGCCAAAGAAAGATAAGTAAGGAGAGATAGATGGAAAAAGTGAGAGAACATGTTGAGGAAATGAAGAAAGGAAAAGATAAGAGCCCTAGATGACAGTTTGTGCAAAAGAGGTGGAGAATAAATATCCTAAGGACAGAGAGAGAGAGAGAAAGTACAGAGAAGCATATCATGAAAGGAGTAATAAAAATGGGGTGATAACCTTTGAATGGGTCTGTTTTGAAGGGGTCTTCAGAGTGGAAGGGGTCAGTGTGAAGCTCCTGAGACTGGTTGTTGAATACTGATGGCTTCACTTTGAATGGATCCTCCTGTGGTTCCAGAAAGATATGAATAGAGGGGGAAAAAAAGTTCATTGGAGGGTGGATGTTTATCATGCACGTATGCAAAAATCAGAAATCTGTTGACCCTTCCAAATCCAAATTCCAGTCCACACACCAAGCCCAGACCATTTTCCTTCTTTTGCCATTTTCGGTTTGCTCCCTGCTGTGCTCAGCTGCTCTGCCTCTAAACCTTGCAAAGAGGAAACCTGTGTCTGGACGGTTACATTCCTTAGTGTGTGAATACATATGGCTTTTTCTTCACTTTTCTTCCTGACTCTGGACTGGGTTGAAACCAGGAGTCTAAAGAAAAGACTGTGGTAGTCTATGTATGTATTTTACTTTGTTTCACCTTTCATGTCATTTTAATATCCATCCTTTAGAGTAAAAGTTTCAATGTATTTTTTTTATAAATCAGTGAACATCTGAATTAACAAACTGCATGAAGTAAGAAATATAAAAACAATATTAGGTTCTTTACTTAGACATCAAATGACTAATAATAGGAAAATCAACCTTTGGGTTTTCAAAGAGGTTTTGCATTGTTTGTTTACAAAAGAAAACAAGTATTCAGAGAATGCCTAATCCTGCCCCTATTTTGTGCCAATGTGAAATTTCTATGACAACCCGTTCATAAATTAGAGCCAATAATGTGATTTTGACCTTTCTGCTAAATGCGACCTTGACCTTTGACCCTTTGCAATATTGATAATTTCATCATATGTATATATGCATTAGTGCGTGTAATATTATGATAATATATCCAGTATTGATTCAATTAGAGCATGATATGTCTATGCTTGACACATACAAATAGTGTTACAGAAGTTAATTTTGCGACATGTCACTTTTGACCTCCACAGATCTCAAAAACTATTGGTCGTATGTGATAACACCAATTATGAGAATTGTAGAAATCATCATTCCGTATCGCCTGGTACCAAACTGAACGTTCTGTGACCCTCCCTTCTTGAGTTATAAGCAACAATGTGATTTTGACCTTATAGTTAATTGTGACCTTGACCTTTGACCTTTACTCAAATGGATCAATGCATCAAATGTGTATTAGCTATATATATATATATATATATATATATATATATATATATATATGCCCATGTAATTTCATAAATTCATTTCATTTAAGGAGACCTGGGGTTTTCAGGCATGCCTATATATTTGACTGGGTTATAAAAGAGTCAAATATCTGTACTTGTTTATGAATTTGTGTAATTATACGGGGGGTTTTTCTCCATACGATTTATAGTGTGGTACGGTACATGGCCAGATCTAAGGTAAAAGAATGTGTTCATATGTGGATAGTTCAGATAACCAGGCTGCAAGAACATATACCATGGTAATATCCTGGAACTTGAGAAAAGTATACATCACCTAACCTCTGTTCATAGTAATGTTTACTTTGACTTTTTCTTCCTTCTTTTCAAGATCAAGACTAATGTACTTCATTGAACTTTTCTTTTCAGCTTTATGGTTATGTCAAGCAACCGATTCTATACACAACCTTGCAGTACAATAACTGTAGTACATTACTGTATATTATTTTCTCTTTGTCTGTCAAATTGTAAAGAGGGTCATGAGACAACCTGCACTTTACATTTAAGAGAAATTAATGACAGACAGACAGACGGACAGACAGATATAATCATTTTCACTGTGTCTCATCTTTTATGTTATTTTTGTCTTGTTATGCCTTTCACATATTATAAAATTGAATGTGTGTAATAGATGTAATGTACCAATGGAACATTTAGCCTTTACATTATCCTCCATCAATTTACTTTGGTCTTTATGATAAGAAAACACACAGAACACAATACAAAATAAAAATAATCAACAATTCCTCTGTCAGGGAGTTCTAAAAATGTATGGAATAGAAAATACAGATATTTGCAGTAAAAGTAAAATGTTGCTAGGAAAATAACTACCCAAGTACAGATGAAAAGACAGTAATAATAAGAGCAGTAAGACAATATAAGTATTTTATTTCACAAAAAAAGGTTGATATTAGTCTAACTCTATAATTTAGTTCTACATTTTTCACAGTCTATTCCCAGGATTTCAGCAATTATTTTGTAATCCGTTTGCTCACAAATTTCTGAATTTCTTGTAAATGGAAACAGGCTGTTACAAAAATCTCACAACTCAACCAGTTGAAAGATTAGCTCAGCATCAGTGGAACTCTTTAAGGCCCAAAAAGGCTTTAACCAGAAGGTGATGCACATGACAGCAAAGGATTTGGCATAAACTGCTGACAGTGAACTGACCCTAAAGCTGGAAGATGGAATGTGGAACACCTGAACCAAAGCCTGTTAAAATATTCAATTTTTAATATAATAATGTAGGATCAACCAGAATTTTTTTTTTTATCATATTCGAATTTGTATTAACTCAGTGCCCCCTCATTACTGACAGATTTGACAGTTAACAGTGATATGAAGCCAAATGTCTCAAGTGCCATTATATTTGATATCAGACCAAAAAGGATTTATGTGATTAAGAGACTTAAGACTTTTATTGACATAAAGGTTGAAGACTTAAGTATCTCTGTGATGTTTCCCGACCTCAACAGGTTAGACAGACTAGAGAATCATGTTCTATGCATGCAACATAGTAATTCTCCAGTACTTAGTCTGTACTTCATTACAAGTACATGCTGAAGAAACAAAGAGCCTAATAGAATGTGAACTCTAAAATGTCTTCTGCTTTCATAGCAAAAAACCTCTTACAAGGTAGTTTCCTTTTTGCTAGCTCAACTGTTTGCACTGTTGATGTTTATTTAAGTAGGTTCTTTCCCATTGAAAACATATGTCAGTAAAATTCCTTTTCCCTCCTATTAGAATATCTGATCGGAAAATGTAAATTAAAGATCCTGACCTGTGCAGCTCTCACCATGGCTGGGAATCCTCCGTTCTCTCTGTCGCTGAAGCCCTCACTCATGTCAGCCAGGTTGGTCATGCTGCCCCCGTGGGTTCCGTTCAAGGTGCTGTTGTACTGCTCAATGCTTTTAGACACTTCCTGCTGGCTGTCCTGGATCTGGGACAACTTACTGCGAGCCTAAAAGAAATGCAAGCATGCGACAAGAAAAACCTATTTTCATAATAGCCTGAAAATAGAAAAAAATATACACACTATATCATAATGTATCAGTACAAACCATGTTATCTATTACATCACATAATACTTGACAGTGTTGAGCGACAATCAGATCATCTATTATACACTCAAGACACAACTAGTGATTCTTTGTTTTCTACACTGATGCTATGACACGCATAATATTGTTGACGAAAATCAAACTCCTCTTTCCTGTCAGTACTGCTCTGTAAGGTGGAAGCTGTAATGTCACATCACTCAGAACTTCAGTAAACTATACACACATGCAAGCACCACTGGAGGTAAAAACAAAACTGTTTCTGTGTGTTTTGGGTGAACCAATTTCCTCCACATTTTTTTTTTATTACTCAGTGGCTTCATACACAGGATATTGAAAACGCACTTATCTACCTCAAAGTGTTGATGGGAGGGGAGGTAATATGTAATATATTATGTTGTGACTTTGGATTAAAATGGTAGTTTTGACAAAACTGGATGTAGTGTAAGAGTGATTTCATTTCGTCTCAACATAAATTGATATTTGTTTATACTGTGATTCTGTTTTAATCTATAGGACTTTAAAAGGATAGTTCACTGTGCCTTACCAAACTACTTTCATCAGTTGTTTGCGGGTGCTGCGTGCAGGCGCACAGCTGTTAGCAGTGACAACGTGCATTGATCTCCATTGAGAGAAAGTAGCTATTGAGTTTTTGTTCTGCGATGCTTTTGTTATGCAAATAAATCACTCATTCAAACACATATTGTTTTGAAAAGACACACATTTTAATTTCGTGACCCCAGGAAACCCGCTGGGACTACTTTCGCTTTGAACAAAACCGGACCAGAACTCCACTCACAGGACACTGTCGGGGGTAAGTCACTGTGGGTGCACCAGAGTAAAGACACTGATTCTATACAAATTTATGTGAAAAATAATGAACTATGTCTTTAAAGATAACTGACATGAACCCAGGTGCTTTTGTAACCTCTGAACACTGTGCAGTACTGAAAGAAATAATAATACACTGATATGTTTCTGACTGAGGTTCACATTGAGGTGCTTCCTTTTAAGACCGGTCATGCTGGCATTTAATATTAGGTGGGGAGAACATCTGAACCTATGGTTTTTGTGTATGACATGGACTCTATCTGTTGAAACTGGTAAGATATGAATAACAATAAGGCCTATGTTATCAGTAATAAAATCAGCTCCCCTGGAAACAATAGGTCTGGATATTATTTCAGGTGAGGAGAAGCGAATTATCAAATGCTGAGACACAGCTTAACTCCCCTGGTCTACTTGTGAATGAAGAGAAAAGGGCACAGGCTTCTTCTGCACAAACATGTGGCTATCCAGGGAAATATGACCCAATATCCTAAATTATACATAAAGCTAAAGGCCTGGATACCCATATAAGTAACGTTTTGCTTGGAGTAGCTGTTACAAATGCACAAATTGCAATATGACATGGGTGGAGTGATGTCATTTTTCTAAAAGAGAATCAAAAAGTCAGAAAAAAGGAGTGAATTTAGGGTGACAATCCAGTTTGTTTATTTTCCACCATACACAGTTTACTTCTGCAGGTTAGATTTACTTATTTACTTCTACTTTATCTACTATTTATGCTTTGACGTCATCTGATTCAGTGTAAAATTGTTAAAAGCTTCACAGAAAAGACGGACTTTTCACATTTAAGCTGTGTAATTTATATGTATAAATTATATGCTGTGGTTTAACATTACATATACCATCCAGAAGAAAAAAAACGTATGTTCTTTCAGGTAGATGAAATTCAGTTACATAAATAACAAATAAAAAGTTGTATATTTCATGCATGTTTCTATATTTAATAATCAGTCAATTCATGAGCAGTTACATTTTAGTGTATAGTTCACTGGATCTATCATTATATAATAATCTGTCCACATATTTCAGCTGACTGCAATTACTTTATATAATTGTCAAAAATCACTTTGTATATTTCAGGTTTTGTACATCTAGATATTTATTGATGTCAAATCTACACTGTGCAAATTTTGTGTCTTCAATGCACATTAATTAACTCTACTTATTGTTTCTTAATTGAAATAAAGTACATATGTCCAAGTATTTGTTCCAGATATGTCAAATGCTGCAGGTGGTTTATGGGTGTGTCTGGTAGGAAATGGATGACAGCTGGATTTACATTGAACACTATCCTGCAGATCCTCTAGTGGTACAGGGGTGTAAAATACTGACTCTCGTAGTTACTTATATATGATGCAACAGTGCCCTCTGGTGACACCTTAGAGAGAAATACACACTTTGAGGCTGTGTGTTCTACAGTACCTGGTTAATTTCGTCCTGCGTGGCCTTCAGGGACTTGATGATGGTCTCTAGTTGGATCTTGCCAGCAGCCAGGCTTTGCTCCAGTTGGTTCTCCTCCTGTTGTAGTCGGCCCAGATCAGCCTTCGCCCGGCTCAGCTCCTCCTCCTGGCTTTGCAGGTCTGATTCCTGGGAATGGATCTGGCTCTGGAGTGTTGAGATCTGGAGGCAAATAAAGGTTAAGGTATGAAACCATCAAATACAAAGCACTAATAGCTCTTTGAAATGGAGTCAAGCCTGTTACTACATCTTCAGTTTTGATATTAGTATTTAGGTATTTTAACTGCCTCAGAAATAGAACCAAAATATTTTAAGACTCTCATGCCAAAGCTACCAGCATAAAAATAACAAACTAATATTCATTCACACATTTGATCAGATATAACACCGAATTTAAAAAACCCTGGCCTTGTTTTTCACAGGCTCCTCTGTTCATTGAGTGTCCTCACCATCTGAGATTCTTCCTGGCATTTGATGCGGACTTCATTCAGCATGTCTTCTAACTTGTGTTTCTGTTGATCCATCTCCTCCAGACGGTCTTGGGCGTCTTGTTTCTGAGCCTCCAGCTCTTGTAAGCTGGCCGTCTCTCTGTCCAGGTCATTCTGCATTTCCTAAAGAGGCATAAAAGGGAAAAAAAACAAACTATTCTTAGTGCAGAAATTCAGATATTCAGAAATCCTGTGTTAACATATATAACCCTGCAGTGAGTAAAGATATAATTATGCAGAGGCACCTCTCACCTGCACCTCTGCAGTCTTATGTCTAATGGCCTCTTCTGTTTCCCTGATGTCCTGTTCCAGAGTGTACTTCTCCCTGACACACAGAGAAGACATACAAGCATAGTTATTATAAGGTAAAAGTATAAACATTAACCCCCTGTTGTGTGCACATATTAACATGGCATACTGATATAGGTTTTTAAGTGAAGCTATCAGGGATAAATGCTGAAATAATAATGTAACATCTCTTTATCTATAATGATTACGTTTGTGATATAAAAGATTTCACTATGGTACTGGAAAATAAGCACGAGATTCACATTTTCTTTCTGCCACAGTTTAAACAACACTTCCTATGTCAGTATGGAAATTTGGATATTTTTGCTGAGTAATCTGCCTGTATGCCAGTCCATGGATATTCAGGAGCTGGTGTGTTTACCTGAGAGTATTCCACTGGGTAAAGGCAAGAGTGCTGACGCAGCATGAAGAATAAGTGGTGAACAAACAAAAAGTAGATAAAATACACACATCAAAGTAAGAGTGGGTGGTTGGATGTGTGAATGGATGGATGGATGTGATAAAGGGGAAAACAGTGAGATAAGAAAACTAGTGAACTCATCCACAGGAGATGCTGGATTTATTTTGTGTGCATTTTATCAGGGGATATTGTGGGAAAAAAGTGGCTAATTGTACATAATGATAATGCCAGTAACTCATACAGTATTTCTGAGTAGGATGGGAGATGGAGATGCACTAAGTATGAATAAAGCCTGTGCAATAATGTCAAATAAGAATCCTTGTGTAAGAATTGCATTGAATTGCATTTCCAGCAGGTTCTGATTTTGATTCGAATTCATTTCAGTGATTTTTTTTTTATTCCTCTACTGTAACTGATACAGATTAGTATGTGGGTGGCATTTTGATCTTTCAAACAAACAAACAAAAACTTGAAAAAATGAATGACAAACTGACTAGGATCATCTTATATGGGAGAATTGCAACAGAAATTGAAAAGAAGCCTGAATCCTAGAGAGAACAGTGAATAAATGAGGAATCTAATGTTAAAAGATGAAGGAAGAAGATTAACAGACTCTGAAGAAACAGTATCGCTAAAACGTTTGTTGAAAAGAAAAGAAAAGAAAAGAAAAGAAAAGAAAAGAAAAGAAAAGAAAAGAAAAGAAAAGAAAAGAAAAGAAAAGAAAAGAAAAGAAAAGAAAAGAAAAGAAAAGAAAAGTTAAACTCACTCTTGCAGCTGCAATCTGTGGATGTTTCTTTGACTACATGGGTGCTACTAGTGTTACACCATCATGTGTTGGATACAATATCATGCTTAAATACAATTTTCTTGTATTTAGGCAACACTAATGTAATGACACTGACTGTTTATCTACTACCACCTCCTTTTTCAAGGCTCTTTTATACACAGCTAGAGCAGAACAGCTCTGGTGTTTTCACGTGTCCCTTGCTGCCTCTGAAAGAGCTTGTTACCTTTGCAGCTGAGCTATCTCCTGGCTGATGTCATCCAGCTCCTTGATGCCAGTAAATTCTCCTGAACCCACTGAACTGGAACTGTCCTGTAAGCACAGAGACAAGCAGGAAGAGAAGGAAGAAAAGACAGGAAGACAAAATGAGAAACATTTGTCTGTGTATTATTTGTTTACTCAATGATGTGGGATGATGATATGGCACCAATGGAGCCACGGTGGACCAGGTCAGAGGAAGGGCGAAGACATGAAGACAGGGTAGGAGAGAAATCACTGTCAATATGAGGAGCAGCACACAGGTCTGAATTGGTGGGTGGGGGCTGGGTCAGGCACCGACATGTAAAGGGTGTCACCACCCACGACAAACTGCCAATGAGAGGAGAGTTTTTGGTTTTGCAGTCTGTTTTGTTTTTTAGACATTAAAATTCTGAGTACTCTGTTTAGAGGTCAATCAACTGGGTGATTAATATGAACTGATCAGACATGTCACCAACTATTCATGTTGGCCAACAGATGTGCAATCTCCTGTTAAAACACTAACATCCAGAGAACTGGAAATATGCTAATTAGATTGTGTTTTATTCCTACACACTCTCCAAATCTTAGAACATGTTTGATCTCAATTCAGCACATGATCTGTTTTATCTGCTTTTAGAGTGTTGCAATGTGGGTTGTTTGGATCACAAATGCTATGGGTTAATAGCATTATCTAAGTCCATTTATAGTAATTATTTAATGTCTCTCTGCAAGCGTTTACGTTAATCTGCAATGTTTCTGCAACAAGATGTTTTATTAATGTCCAAGTATAAATGACAAAATTAACAATTTCAGAAAGAGTTTTTACAGAAGTACATGAGTTCCTGGTCCAACTTCTGAACTTCAGTTTACACAAATTATTTCCTAAAGCAACAAAAAACAATATATCTAATGTGAGTTTTAGTAAGACTAACTCATAAAAACACTGAAGGTGTACTCGTTGGATGTACAGTTAGAAAAAGGTGGACAAATGCTGACTTCATTAATGAAACATTTGTTTTAACATTTCTTGTTGGTATTGTTACCTCTACCAAGGAGGTATTATATTCGAGTCCTTTTGTTTGTGTGTGTGTGTGTGTGTGTGTGTGTGTATGTCTGTCTGTCTGTCAACAGGATTATGCAAAAAGTCTTGATAAAAATGTTCAGGATGTGTTGGGAGTGTCACAAGGAATAAATGATTAAATTGTGGTGGTGATCCGGAAGAGATCCTGAATTCTGAATCACTTTGAAATGTATTCTCCATTTACCGCAGTCTAAAATTTCAAAGTGACCAGAATCCAGGATCTCTTCCGGATCACCACCAAAATGTCATTTGTTCCTTGTGACACTCGCAACACACCCTGAAAATGTTAGTAAAATCCGTTCAGAACTTTTTGTGTTATCCTGCTGACAGACAGACAGACAAACAAACCTCCTTGGCGGACCTCTCTTCATTCGAAGGGAGGAGGTCTGCCTTGGCGGAGGTTTACGCTCTCAGAGTGCTTTTCTTGTTACAATATATAATAGTGTCAGACAAAAATGTTGTCAATGCGCCAAAAGTCATCACACTACAGAATCAAAATACAAAGTAAAATGAGTGGAAACTGTGATATTAATTTGGTTGCATCTTGTCTTTTTTATTTTGGCCAGAGTGCCCATTCCTACTACACTTATATAAGAGCTCTATCAACATCTTATATTGAAGTATTACACTGGAAAACTGTAGTGAAAACTGAAAAATAAAAAAAACAACCTCAATTTGTGAGCATCAATTACCATTTTCTCTTTTCCAGCACTTTTAAAGTTTATTTCTAAACAATGAACATAATAATGTTGTTGGTTATACACTTGTAAGGCTTGGGCCTTTGAAAATCCACTATCAGTTGACCTCTAATTTTCATGCTCTTGGTTTCACCAAATATCTAGCATCTTTTCTTCTGTTGCTTAAAAAAGAAAGGCCTGTATCTCTTAAGTCATTTAACCCTGGGTTATCAGAATGTTGAAAATTGAAGATAAATGTTGCTTAATCAGGAGACAGTTGGCAGGGTGAGACTCCTTTTTACAGATTTTTTTTTAATTATTGCAAATGCTTTCCAGTAATTTGCATGATGAGCCTGTCACTGAAAGCATTTCTGGGTCAACACAGGGTAGGTCCATGTTACATACCCACAGCTTGAACATTATAGCCTGAGAGAGGAAGGGAAAGGTAGAAACATCAGCAGCAGAGGGGTTAGTCTTACTCAGCTCAACATAGGGCAGTAAATATCATCATAAAATCTTTGAAGGGAGTCAATTTGGTTAGGGGGGGGGGGGTTGCCTCATTTTATTGTCTTATTGTCTCTGGGAAACTATTAATGTTCTTGTCTTTGACCAAAAAAGTAGATCAAGAAATTGTTCAAGGACATCAGAGGACATTCAGCAGACAAATAATGCTATATCTCTACATCTCAAGTCACTAATATGAAATAAGAGCAGAGGAGAAATATTGACTCACCCGTCTCATCTCAGACAGAGCAGCCATTTCCGATCCCACCGGGGTCATGTATCCTGACATACCCTGCAGTCACCAAAAGAACACATCAGCTATTGACAGACACTGCAGCAGCTTGTAAACCTTCATCTCTGTCAAAACACCTTTTAAATAGAGATGAATGATTAATAACCGGTTAACTACTTAAAATACATCTACTCAGCTTCACAGACGTGCTTAAGTTGAGTGTTTAGTAAATATTTCTGTAACTTTAGATTTAATATTCATATTTTTTAAAACATTAAACTTCTCAGGACAAGGCAGACACATTATTGTTGATACCACATAAGGTTACATACAAGTAGACCTATAAGGGTGTGGGTATACTATTAAAACAAGGGATGCTCACACTGTGTTATGCAGTTTTACTATCTGGAAACAAAGTCAAAATGAGGGAAATATTGTGCACTCTTTATGCACATACTGTAAACTGTGCCAATTGATGCCATCAACAAGACAACCTTTGAACTATTTCATCTGAGTTGCTGTGGTACAGAAAGAGGGTGAAGTGCCTTCTGACACTCCAATAATTAAACTTGCCTTGATTTCTGAATGGACAGTATTCTGGTCATTTGGGACCCTTCACATTAGTACCTCAGTATTGACCAATTAAGTGGTCTGTTGAATAACATATTCTGATAAAATTCTATCATTCATTCTCCTTTCCCTGCAGTGATTGATGGGTTAAGACATTGTGTTTTTTTGCAATTAGTAGTAAATTATATATTGCAAATTAACATGTTATCATGGGTGCAGTGGTTAACACTCGTGCCTCACGGGAAGAAGGTCCCTGGTTCAATTTCCACACCAGACCTTTATGTGTGGAGTTTGATTGTTCCCCTCGTGTCTGTGTGGGTTTTCTACAGATACTCTGCTTTCCTCCCATCATCCAAACACATGCACCGATAGGTTAATGGGTTAATCTAAATTGTCCATAGGTGTGAATGTGACAGTAATTGTTTGTCTATATATGTTCAGCCCTGAGATAAACTGGAGACTCATACAGGGTGTACCCCGCCTTCACCCATTGTAGCTGGATTAGGCCCCCAGTGACCCCTGTGACCCGAGTGAAGATAAAGCGGGTTCAGACGACGAAACAAATATTTTATCATTTTATAAAATTCATTTCAAAATCCTCACATCAATAGTAGAAAAGACACATTTACAACAGTTATGCACAGTGAAACAGAAGAGTGACGTGTCAGTACTACACACACATGTCACTGAGCTGAACTAAACATGCACCGTCTGGGTGACTTACAGGCACAGGAGTGCCTCTCTCAGAGGGAGGGATCATGTCAGCAGTCAACGTCTGTGGAGGGTCAATGCCCTTGCTGACTTTCTGTTGGATGAGATGCATGGCAAGGGCAAACTGTTCCCGAGTCAGTTTGCCTATCTGCCTCGTGTCTGCAAGAGCCCTGCAGCAAAACACACACAGTCAAAAGAGCCTCATGTGATTTAATGGACAGTGGAGCAGAGCCACTGACAATACACTGAGGCAGAATAAAACAGCTCTTACCATATATGGGCAAGAACATTCTGAGACAGTCCAGACTGCATGAAGATGTCCTTTACTTCATGTCCACTTACAAAACCATCGAGATCAGCATCTGTTTTTAGGAAGATGTCATCATAGCGACCACGGTCTGAAACTGGAACAACCCAGTTGACTGAATGCTAAAAAGAAGAAGAAACAAGAAAGAGAGCAACAGTTTGTGTAATTTCTGTCTGAAATCAGATGTTTTCTAAAGGAGGTGTTGGTATTGACTCTTTTTACCTGTCCAGACTTGAGTGTGTGTTTTGGGGATAGGCTGCCAGTGCTGTTCAGGGAGTTCATGCTGCCATGGGAAGGCGTGGAGCGCAGTGAGTCTTTGGGAGGAGGAGGGCTTGCTGGCAGGCCAGGTACTGAACCTGCTACTGAGACGAGGCTCTTCTTTCTCTTACAGGGAGGGACAAGGGATGAGGGGAGGAGTGCTGGGACTGGCTCCTTCTCCAAGGCCCGGTACACCAGGTGCATTGCCTGATGATAGCACAGAGACCGATGTTAGTAGCGATCTAGATTTAACAGGCTCTTGGTAACGGTACAGTAAAATACTTTATTTAACATCTCTTGGTATCAAACATGAAAAAATACAAGAATGAAAATGTATAAGTACCTACTTAGAGTACAGTCTCAGCAGCAAAATTTCATTTAAAATACAAAAAACATGCCAACTCTATTTAAGCATTATAATGGGTACAATAACGAGGTTTGATGGCTGGCCTTTAAACACAACAGGCATAAAGGACTCAAATTGAATCTGCTTTTTATAACTTCATAGCTTCATTCCAAAGCACCTCCCATACTATATCATGGTATGGCCAACATTTCTATTAAAAGTATCTATTTTTTTTTCACATTAATCATTTTATACAATTAAGTGAACTGAACTGTGAGCTACTATGGATAAACTGACAGGGAAAAAAAAAACATTCAGATCATGTAAACCAACTTTAGATGGTTATTATATTATTATCTAATCATTTGTGAATTTGTGAAATAGTTTGTGAATTTTGTGGTTTACATGTTGCATCTTTTTAACCAACAGCTAAGTAAGTAACTGTAGAGAAAACAAAAACACACTCACCACTGCAAACTCATCTTTATCCAAGTGACCATCTTTGTCTATGTCACTGAGGTCCCAAACCTGCCAACAGGAAATATTATAAGTATAAAGGTAGGACATTAGACCTCACCAATATCTCGTCCTTCCCTGTTTTTTAACAACACATTAGGATTTTTGTAAACGCTATTTGTTTTAGTTACAGGGTTCTTGTAAGAATCACCAAGTTCAATTTCAGACATTTTTTAGCCTTTTTTAGACCATTATAAAACATTTTTAGACCCCTCAAATAGAAAGAACGATCACATTTGATTCTCAATATCATGTCAATTGTCAAAACCTTTTTTTTCATACTTTGCAATGAGCCGAGTGCCTGTCACCGACTACTTCTTCCAATCAGCTGGAGAATTTGTTACTTTCGAGACATTTACCCATTTCATTAATACACATCCTTACTATCCCGCCTAACTAACCTACCGGGTCCTTTTTTAGACCCCGTGGGAACCCTGTAGTTAAAATTTCCGGGTTGTTTTTTTTTTTTTTACTACTTAACTTCAACAACCTGCCCATAGCAACAGTTAGTGTGAAGTACATCTGGTTTTGCAGATGGTGCAACATATTTAATCTCAATGGTATCTTTTCTCCTGGTTAAATAAAGGTTAAGAATATGTTTTCCAAGGGAGTCCTGGACAAGATGCCAGGACCAGGACCATACAGTATTTAACATCATGTGCAATGTCTTTGTATCAGAGGTGGATTTGTCCCTATCACTGTACAGTGTTGGGATGCAATAACAAAATATACTGTACGAGTAGAATATGTACACTGTGAGACAATGCTACAACACATAATTGTAGACATCCATTTTGCTTGCATTAGTCTTGGCTTCAGAACTATTACATTAATATTCTACAAAGTGTAAAGTTGAACAAGAGAAGTCCATACCTTCCCAAGGACATCCAGAGGTAGCTTGGAGTTGATGAGCACAGGTTTGACTTTCTCTCCTGACAGCAGACCATTAACTGGTGCCAAGCTCTCAAAAATCCCATCAAATTTACTTTTTTCCTCAGGCTATGACAAAGGGAAAGAGACAAATGACTTATGTGAAAAAAACTGGAGTGGAAATAAGTGATTTGAAAATGTATCATAGGAGAACCTAGCCTATAATGATGGCAGACATATTACTAATTGAAAATGTATACACTGTGATCCTGGTATAGTGGTTATTTTTCATATTGTGCTGTCTTTATCTTATAGTTGTTTTTTAAATATAGGCATGAAGTATATGAAAATGTTTTGGAAAGGCATCTCATAGACGATGTATAATGTGATACTAGTCACATGACATCCCAGGATATATGACCATTAAACACAGTCTTCTTCTTTTCCTTTCTGCTGTTCCACAGCCATTTATTATTGTTTTTAATATTATGTATTTTTTATCTATTTATTTTCAAATTATATGTATTTATTTATTCATTTTTATTGTATTATTTCATTGTAACATGTGTGCAATGACAAGAAATGTTATTCAATTATTCAATTCAATTAATTTAAAAAATGTCATTACATTTAAAATGTTTATAATTATTTGATTTATCTTTATTTATTTATTTTTGAAATGGTTGTTATTGTTTTACTTTTTTAAAACTATTTAATTACATTTAATTTTTGTATAATCATTATTATTATTTATTCATTTATTTTAAAGATAAAGGTTTAAACTCACTACCTGATTACAAACTTGGTCCTCATGAGACATTTAAACGAGTATGTGTGTGTGTGTGAGTGTGTGCATGTGTGTGCATGTGTGTGTGTACCCTGACAGCCCAGTGTAATTCTCCAGTGACAGAAGCAGTGCTGCCCAAAGATGGACTGCTGGTGTCCTTCTGAAATCCGACAAAGATGGTTATCACACTACTGAGACATTTTCTGTCCACCCAATGATGACACGAGGGTAAATGAAAATGTGACAAAAGACACAAAAACTACATTTTATGTTTACATAGTGAATGGCAGCTAAAACACATTATATGTTGTGTAGCGTATTGTGTAGTAATGATGACATAGGTTGATGAAGTCATACTCACAAATTTGGGGGGAGGTACTGTAAGGTTGAGGCTGGACAGACTGACTTCCTGTCCACTCTGAGCACAAGCCACCAAGCGCAGAGCTACATAAAACCCCTGAGGAAAAAAACTGTTTGTTACTCATACTGTTTAAGAAATCCAAAGGTACATTCCATTTATTTTCTACATAAAGTATACCTAAACTTCACATGTAGAAAAGATTATAAGAAACGGGGCTCCTCCAACTGGAAGTAACTGAGAAGCTAGACTGTGGCTACTTGGTAATACATAGTGTATTAACAAGTGGTTTAATGAAAATGTGTCTCTCATTTACTTCTTTTTCATGTCATTTAGCTTGGTATAATATCAGGGAAAGTGACATGAAGTAATAGGAATAATTAATATTTTTTAACATAGTGACACAACAACAAATAAAACTTGCCCATAGTCCCAGATTTCTTTACTGAAAGCATACGGAAAATATTTTGGAGACAGGGACAGAAGTAAAACATTGAATATGCAGATGCTTGTTACTACTTACAGTATAACTCATATGTTTTTTTTTTAAAGATTCATAAGATCAGTGATTTTCTATAAGGAAGTCTTGCATGTTGAATGTGGATATACCTGCTGGGTGGCAACCAAACACCAAGACAACAGAAATCCCTTTAAACTAGTGGATCTCAACTAAGGGTGCACATGCCCTGGGGGGGGGGGGGGGGGGGGGGGGGGGGGGGATACTGTGCCAAAATCTACTCCCTGCCCAAAACGGCATCCCAGCAGCTCTCTGGCTGTGATACCGTTTTGGGCAGGGAGTAGAATTCAGCACAATAGGATTCGGCAAGTTTCCTTCTGAACCTCTGCGGTGTTGGACTTGTAGTGTAGGTTCATCTCCTGCTGTTGCAGTGACTGTCTTAAAGTGAAGAAGAAGAGAATGTATAATTGTCCCAGGGCAAACTTCTTATTACCTCTGCCAAGGAGGTTATGTTTTCAGTGGAGTTTGTCTGTCTGTCTGTCAGTAACATTACTCAAAAACTTATGGATGGATTTTGATACAATTTTCAGGATGTGTTGGGAGTGTCACGGGGGAACAAATGATTATATTTTGGTGGTGATCTGGAAGAGATCCTGGATCACTTTGAAACGTATTCTCCATTTACCGCAGTGTAAAATTTGAAAGTGATCCAGAATTGAGGATCTCTTCCGGACCACCACCAACAATTAATCATGTTTTTCTTGTGACACTCCCAACACATCCTGAAATTTTTATCAAAATCCATCCATAACTTTGTGAGTAATGTTGCTGACAAACAGACGGACAAACAAACTCCAGTGAAAACATAGGCTCCTTGGCGGACCTCTCTTCAATCGAAGGGGGGGGGCTCTTCTAGTTTATGACATTTCCAGAAGAGAAGTGTAGATCAAGAATTCACCAATGGGTTGTAGATCCAGAATTTCTGACCCAGGAACATTTAATGAACTGTGTGATGTTAAGTGAACCTCTCATGGCACTGGAATTCTCATTTTCTCTGGAAGCAGTTCTTACACAAAAGCCAATGGTTATTGTCTGATACAAACTACCTGTTCTGAGGACAGTGTAATAAGTGAGATGTTGCATGAACAACATCATCATACACAGGTGTGTGAACATGTGCAAAATGTTCCATGACACGTTTGCACTATACTTCTATATCAAAACATCTCAAAAACCACATCAGAAAAGCATTTTTATTTCTTTTTTTTTTTTTTTTTTTAATCTTTGACAGTTTTTGTGGCATTTCGGTGTTTCTGTTACCAGTTTTGTATTGCACAATTTATATTTTGTGCATTTATGAGGGTAATGGAAACCCAGCTAGTGATAAGGTGAGAGGACCTCATTTTCTCATAGCTTTATGTATAGAGCTACATACAGGTCCGTCACATTACTTGTACAATTACATACTTCACCCCCCACACCCCGGGTCCCACAAATTATTTTGAGTCTACTGGGGGTGCAAATAGGCTCATGATGTCATCTGTGGTGCTTGGATCCAAAAAGGTTGAGAAAGGCCGCTTTAAACAATAAATGATACCACACTGATAGTTTAATTCTGAATGAAGCAAATGATCCCAGACATAAGCACAAGTTTGTTACCTGTTTGTCCAGGTAGCCTTTCCCATCTGGGTCTGCCAAATCCCAGATCTAAAATATAGGACAAAAATAAACAGCATTAATACATCTAACTAAAAAAAGGGTAAAAGCTCCCACTATATGGCGGAGAACAAACCTCTATGATGAGCATAAAGTTGGACCCACTACTTACTCTCTTCATTCTTTAAGACATTTTCAGAGTACTCAGAAAAAACAGGTTGTTTCTAAAGACTGGAGCACAGTCAAGGCTTTGACAATTACATAAAAGCCCAGCGCAAACAAAGTGTTCCAAACACCTGGATGTTCTGTTATAGAACAACCAAATGTGACAACTGTCTGCCATCAGCTGTCTTCACCTCTTCAACTGTCAGTTTATGAGCAGTGAACAGCTTAAAGGAACTTCCTAATTCATTTTCTGTCAATCAGTTGATCGGTTAGGTGAACATGAACAGATGCATTCTGGGTATTCTGTGTCTGGGTAAACTTATATGACTAAAAATAACACAGATAGATTACTTCATATTACAAATGAGCACTCCCAATTACATTAAGCGAGCTGAGGCCAGAGCCACACGAGAACATGTGGTGTCATCAGCGTTCACCTTCACTCCATTTCCTGTCTGGTTGTCCCCTGCATACTGTATCTGAGTAACGTTCAGAACAAATCTATAAAGGTCTGAGGGTTTATTCAGTTTAATGGTACAATTAGCACTGGATTAATGGTGGGTGAAAGGTAAATGACTAGAAACATTAGTAAGTAATTATGTATGTGTGTGTGTGTGTGTGTGTGTGTGTGTGCGCGTGCACTTGTTTTCCTATCTTCATGGGGACATTGATGTTTTTACAGTCACACCATGGGGACCTCTGACACTATAATGGGGACCAAAATTCAGGTTCCCACAAGGGTTAAATATAAATGAAGGTCCCCACTAGTAAAATAGAATTTATGTGACTCTATAAATGTTTTTTTTTCCACAAGGGGGAAAGAGGGGCAAAGAGAAACATGTATTTTTCAAAGGTTTGAAGATGTGTTTACTTATATATAAAATGATAAATTCAGATAAATATATAATCTGAATTTCTGAAATTTGACCCAAGTGACTGGTTTTGTGCTGGAGGGTCACATATAATTGGTACATGTAATTAGGGTCCTTTAAATGCAAAAGAATCAGACTCAATTGTTTGGGTCCTCATGCTAAAACAAAAAACTAATTCACAAGGTAGTATATGCGTTGGATGTTCACAAGCCAATTACTTTATCAAATGGGTCAAATGACTGTGTGCAATGTGAAAAATATTGGTTGCAATGTCAACTAACAGAGAATGAAGCCTGCACTTTCTCTCTATTCTACAGAACATTTAGCATCATTTGGCTCATTATTTTGGCTCAGAACTGGTAACTTTTAGTGTCTGAGTCTCTGTGGGGGGGGGTTTTCTATACTTCCAAGAACAGCTTTCATTACAAAAAAAAACTTTATTAGCCACTGTGCTCCAACTGCTTAGTTACAGACTCAAGAATTTAAATTGTATATCAGAGCTGGTGTACAAAATATCGTATTCATCAACTGACCACAAATACTATTCAAACTGATATTTTCGACAAATAAAAGAGCGCTTGTGAAAATAACAGCCAACCCAAATATAAACAAAGCAACCATAAGAGGGTTAGATGTAAACTGTGAATATGGTCAATAATATCAAAGCCAAACATGTCCTCTTCAACAACAGAAGTGCTTAAACTGCAAAAACAAATACAACTGAATATGAATACTAGCTACACACACAACTTTATAACTATATAACATTTTACTGGTTGAGAACTACGAATAAATAAGCAAAGTGCAATTTTAATGAAGGTATTAAATGATTCAAAGCAATGCCTTAAGCAAACACAGTGGTCTAAATGGCAGTATATAATATGAAACAACTGGACTTTTTAGTTTTTTCCTCAAGCAGCATGTACACACACATAACACACAGATCTTAGGTGCAGCACATTAACATAAATCAACATTTAACACATTCGAGGTTACTGCAGTGTGAGTACACAAGTTACACAAGAATGAAACTATAATTAACATCTGTTACCGAGGGTTTTTTTTTTCACATCAGTTATAACAAGGTTGGATTTAATACCCATTCCAATCTTCAGTTTATTTTTTATGCATAAATTAAATCCAATCCAAACTAGTTCACCATTTCCAGCCAAACTGAACACACGTCAGTCCATTGGCAATCTAAACCAGCAACCGACTGCTACAAGTGATGGAGATCATTAACCAAACGAGGTCTATGAGGAGTAATATTCAGAAATTTCAGCCACTGCAGAGCATATACAGCACAGCATAACATTTCTCCAGGCTTACCTTTCCCAAAATAATGTCTGGCAGGCCGGACTTTTTTAAGAACAAGGCAGCTTCTGTGGGTCCAACTCTCCCTGTATTCCCAGGGTCCACCTGACAACGGAGACACGAGTCAGAATCTGAAGGGACATGCTTTGCAATTCCACTCCAGACTGGACTTCAGTCAATCAATCAATCAATCACTCACTTTAAAACAACATAAAAGATGACCAAAGTGCTTTCTATCTAAAACATAAATAAAACCCTGGATAAAACCAGTATTCAGAGAATGCCTAAACTCACCCCTATTTTGTGCCAATCTCAAATTTCTATGACAACCCATTTTTGAATTAAAGCCAATAATATGATCTTGACCTTTCTGGTAAATGCGATCATTGCATCTGTTGCGCATATGTATATGCACATGTAATTTCAAGGTGATATGTCTAATATTCATTAAGTTATAGCATGGTATGTCTCTGCGGACACACAGACAGACAGACACACACACTGATTACAATAATCTCTCCCAACCAACTCAATTAAATAGAATTTAAAAATCTAAAAGACAATAAAACAATAACACACAGATAAAAAGATAAAATGACCACCAGGATAGCACAAAAGTGTCTCAATGCTGTTAGTTAAAGCCAGTCTAGAAAGGTGAGGACTTCACTTATGAAAACAGATTAGAGTGCTTACCTGTCTGTAATAGTTCTCATATACTGGGTTCCCACTTGACAACTGTGGAGGAGAGACAGTGTTAATTGTAATATAAATCAAATTGTTTTAGTCTCTGCAAAAGATGAGAACTCAGTTATACTCTGACAACCTGCACAAAATCTAATCACTGTATCTGTGCGATGTGTTTAACCCATAAAGACCCAAACAGCCATTGGCAACCAAAACCATCTACTGATCTAAACTGTTTACTACCTGTTGATCCACTAATTCTATTAATGTGAATGATTGGTGTAGAACAGTTGTTCATCTTTTTATGGTAATCAGATATGACCCATTTGGATGTTCAGAGGCTCTGTAGTTGCTGTGGAAACACTGTCCTCTTCTACAACATTGATTTACCAATAAAACCCATGGAATTTAATCAATGACAGTGTATGAAGTATGAACACACTACGTTTATGGTCAGTTAACGGAATAGTTTGCTTAAAAGGTGCCTTTTTCTTCAATTTTCTCTGTTTCTGATGTTATAATAATCAACTTTAATTTGAGCTTTTATTAACATCTACATGGTCAGAAAGTTGAATATGAGCAAATACCTGACTTTCACTGAAAAAAGCACAAAATACAGAGAAATAATATCTTAATAAACTGTGAAATCGCTTCAACAGAAAAAAGTATCTGTGAACTGCCACATAAAGTAGCACAAATTGTGCTAGAAATGGAAGTAGTGTAAGGTCTGTATTAATACCTTACTTAAGTGAAGGTGTACAAGGTACAAAAAGTCAAAGTAGTCATAGTGCAGTGAAATGTTTTCTCATTATGCACTAATGTTTTAGAGTTGTATTTACCACTTCATTAACATTAATATATGCATGTACCTCTTCGATACAGATGGAATCAACTGATCTATGCATACTGTTACATAGTGTACCTACAGCAGAATCAACAGAAACCTTTGTCCTGTGTGAACTATATTTATATAGTTTTTTTTATTCAAGAAAATTATAAGATTCCAATACAGATTCCACTTGTCTTCTAGTTTGATAGACTTCTTGAAAGCTTGTTCAGACCGGTAGCGTTTTCAAAAAAGCCTCAACCCATCACATTTCACTGAAACAATGCAAATTAACTCAATTTCTCATATTTCATTTCCTTTTTGTATATCTTCAACTCTACAACTATAATCGCAGAAGGGAAGTTTATGTTTTCCCGGGAACTACAAAAGAGGAATAAAGTAGACTGATATTGTTTGACTGGTTACACATGGAGTTAAACACAGTAATAAACACATTGTTACTGTACTGGAAGACTACATCACATAGTTTGTGTGAAGCTCTGATGTTGTGACGATGTGACTGTAACTTGAAAACAATGGTACACATATTTACAGTATAATAACTCATGAATCATGAGTACTACACGGCAGCTCACTAAGTCCATATGCTATTACAACTTTTTTTTTTTTTTAATCTAGATAAAAGTCACATCAGGCATTATGTGTTTTCTTTCTTCAGTGGTAGTGAGGTAGTGAGTGTTTATTCAGGTTAGATGCTGTGGAAAAACACCTAGATGCTATACCTATGCCCCACAATGGTCAGGAAAACTATAAGCTAAAAAAATAGATAAATATAAGGAAATAGTCTGGAAACAAGTTTGCACCATTGTTCCTTGTCCCCCTATATTTTATATACCTAGGGTGTACTAAAATCAAATCCCATACCCATAATTTTGCAACATAACAAGCTAGTTGGAGAATTGTGAGAATTCTCATTCCATAAAGGAACACCTTTAACTTCACTGTCAAAAGTGTTATTTAACACATTTATTGAAATGTGGTTTTCACTGAATTTTTATTAGTATGTAAAGTGGTATGAGTGCTTCACATTTGCATTGTAAAAGTTCTTTACAATCTCACACTGCACAAAAGACTGAGCGAACGAACAGACCGTAGTCTCAAACTAACATCTATAAGTAAATCTACAATGACTCTTGAGCACATAATCGTGTAATTCCGGTTTTATGACAACATTCCCGTTCTCAGACTCACAATCAATAAGATATGTCAGGCTGACTGCATTGCCATATTAGATGACTGTTGCGCAACCACAGCTCCTGTACAGCCCTCCAGTCATCACATCAGTCTCACTATTAACTCAGCGACCAGTAAACTGTGTGACTGATTCAGCCATACAAGTCATTCAAACCACTTCAAATTAACAGCATTCATTAATGCTTGGCTAAAGTTAGCATTCTGTATGACCTGCCTTTTAGCCTCACGTCGGTTTATCCCCCATCCTCACTCCTATGTACTTGGGAGGAAGGCTAGGTTAGCTAGGACCTGCTAACACAAGGACTACCACAATTTAATGCTTTGCTGCACAAACGTCTGCGGACCAGCTTGTCCTTAAATGTCCTTACAACATGCGAGCAGTGTCAGTTCTTTGTTTAGTGACATACTGAATGTAGCGTCGTAGGTAAAACGCAATATAAAGCTAGCTAACGCAGCCCTGGGTTAGCAAGACCGCTACCTAACGGTACTAATATAGGCCTTATTGGACCAGCTGACTGCCTTATTTCTAGCTTCACTTCAATGAGACTTCTTGTGTTTTCCACATTACAATTAAAACCGTCGCAGCCAGTTAAATATGGCGCATAAAACCACCCACTCCTTTATGCTTAAAGTGAAGTATAGAGTCGTAAATTGGTGCATCTTTACCTGGGTGAGAGATGTGAGAGCTGCCATCTTCCCTGTTGCTGCGGGAACGCACCCACTCTCCCTCTCTAAAGCAGCACGCCCCCTAGTGGACACAAGTGACCTCACACCCAGTCCAAACCAATGACATATTGACATCCCAGGAAGGAAAAGACATATTTGCCTTTGTTAGAAACAGCCAGAGGTGGAAGTAACTAAGTACAAGTACTTCCTTTACTGTATTTAAGTACAGTTTTTACATATCTCTACTTTACTTGAGTATTTATTTTTCCTGCAACTTTTTACTTTTACTCCCTACATTTTTGTATACATATGTGTACTTTATGCTATTTACATTCTCACAATACTCTTACTTTTTCAAACTAGACAAATGTGACAGTACGAAAAACAAGTCGTAAATCAGTAAATTAGGAAATTGTAACTTATATCATAATTTGGATTGTTCATCTCAGAATTATCCATTTCTTGTGTCATAATTTTCAATTTTTATCCTACAATTTTAACTTTTTATCTCATAATTTTGACATTTTATCTCACGATATATACATATATACATATATACATATATACATATACTGTATAGCTGATTTTGATTTTTCATCTTTATTTTTTTCTATTGACTAAAAGGTTTAGAAAGGACAAACATCCCCAAAATGTACATGATAAAGTCACATGGGATAAATGTACTCAGTGTTATCAATAATAAAGTATTAAAATAAATAAATAAAAATCACAGACAGTACAGTGAACCTATGTTATGACCAAAGTAAATCCTCTTTACTTCTTAAAAGTAAGCAAATGCTGTGTAACTGCTGAATGGAACCGATCAGACTCAATAAAGTAATGCTGTTTAATATTGAAATAATCACAATATATACAATGTATGTAGGAGCTATTTATTTTGTTTTGTCACTTCTGTTAATTACCTCTGCCAAGGAGGTATTAAATTCGAGTCCGTTTGTCAGCACGATTACGCAAAAAGTTCTGAACTGATTTTGATGAAACTTTCAGGAATGATAGATAATGGGTCAAGGAAGAACCCATTAGATTTTGAGCAATGAAGGTCAAAGGTCACACTAAAGGTCAACAGCTAAAACACCTAAGTGGTAATATCTCAGGAGTCGGACAAGATAGAATGTTGTGGTTCTTTTCATTCACATTGTCTCACCTTCAGACATCAGATGGGTCAACACCTATGGCTCCATCATGTGACGTTCTGCCGTCATATGACGCCATACAGTATCAAGCCTTGGCGGAGGTCTGCTGTCTCTGACTGCCTTGTTTGCATTTGTTTTAAATCTGAGCCCTCTACAGGTCAGAGGTCACTCACTCTATAGGTCACAGCCCACTATAAATAGGAAGGAGACCTGGAGCAGCTGTGGATAAGGAGGAGTAAAGCTTTTTACCTTGGCTGTCAGACTGTGACCCACCTGGATTGTTGATCTGTTTTCATTTTATTTAATCACCCTGTATTTATGTTTTTGGTTAAAGGAGGTGGATATATGTTGTACTTTTTTTTGGAAACTATTTAAAATAAACAAGATATTTTTTCATCAAACTGGTTGTTTTTGGTTTCTGGTCACACCAACATGAGTAACAGGATTCTTCAGTCACCACCAAATGGCAACAAACAATTGGAATACACCACACAATACATTGTCACAACAATCTATTCATACTTTTGTTTGATTAAGTTGGTACATTTTGAGGTTAACTTCATTTTTAATCAGTTTATTTTGATGTGTATTTTACAATTTGCTACAGAGTCCAGCTTCATATTTGTATTGATGAGGTGTAAGGTGTGCTAAAAAAAAAAAAAAAAAAAAAAAACTGGATCGTCTGACACTGGAAAAATAGTGCTTCTTTTGTTTGCCTCTTTTTCCTTTTGCTTTATTGTCCATCATTTAAAACAATGATTCTGATTCTTTAAGATGAAAGAAAACACTTTGCTGAGACCACTTTGTAAAAGCCATTTACTTTACACAATGCTGAAACAAACGTTTTCACAACTATTCAGCACAACCTCCACCGATGTCAATAAAGGTTGTATGCAAGTATTATTTTTTTATAAACCCAAAAATGGAACAAAACAAACAAAATAAAACTACAAATAAACTGGCATCAGAACAATGTCACACTGATGGTTTCTTCATTCTTCTCCCACTGCCATGCTATAAATAACTCTTTGTAACAATCTCATGCAACCAACAGACCTTCAGAGCTAAAGAGCAGCATTTTGTCACAGTAAAGTGCCTTTTCTCCCAAAAGTTATGTAACCCATTTACAGTACAATACAAAACTTTCAATTATTTCCAGTTGAAACACAATAAAAGAAAAAGTGAGAGGAGAAACTGCAAAGCACATGCTGAAAAAATACCATACATTTTGTTTTGGCTTGTAGCACTTATTCCCTTTAGTCGACTTTGAAAATAATGGCCAAGTAATTAAAAGTCAAAAACTTTACTCATTGATCCTAAGATGTTCCCCAGTGAAACATCAACTAGTATTTAAATTACAACATTATTTGCAAATTAAATGTCTAATGACCCATAAGGCATGAAGGAGCATCACTGGCTCGAACCTTTACAGCTTTAAGATGCATAGAACATGTGATATGAGACAAACTGAAAACAGATTGTCTGAAGGTAGGAAGTGGAACTGTTTGATCTATCAAGCTGAAGAAACATTGAAGAAGAAAAAAAAAACCACACATACACACAGTTTTCATTGAAAAATAAAATAATGTTTAGGTCTCAAAAGCGCACCATGTGGCACTTAATAATTAAAACTGCAAAAGCCTTCTGTTAAATATCCTTGTCATCTCTACGCAAAGAGAGAGACTGCAATGATGTCTGAACCTGTCCGGGTGCTGCATCCAGTGTGTTTCTACCACTTCCACGTACACAAAAACACATCACACACACACATAGGCTTCAGAATATACTCTGAACAATTATTCACTGGAGCACATGTGCAAAATAAACTGAAAGCAGATTGTACTAAAGTTGTCATTTTGTGTTTATTTAAGCCCATTCTTGCCAGAATGAAATGGAGATGAGGAGCCAAACAAAATCTAGAATTCAAACATTAACCCTTTGTTGGTCAGCTCAACCGTTTGGTAGAGGTAACTTTGAACCCTGATCTAATCTAAATTTAAGTCCTTTGACACCAAACGTCTTGGGCAGCCTCCCCCTTTTGTAAGAAGCATGTAATGCACAAAAACACCGCTGAGTGGCACTGTCAATTATATATTCAGGTCACGCTAGTATACTACCAATGAAGAAGATGGTAACCATGACAAAACCTCTGCTATGATCTTTTCTTTGGACACAAAATTGCAGGCAAGTTGGAATTTTTTCATTTATTAACTTTTAAAGAGTCTATTTTAGATAAATAATCCTCATGTTTCAGAAATAATTTTCAACGAAACGGTAGAGATGATAGTAAAGGGTCATGAAATGCTAATGCTAATCACTAATGATACAAAAAACAAAGAGTAAATATATTTAATTTGAACCAAGTCATAAATTATGTTGGTAATATTGGTGAAGGAGTAATGTTTGAGTTCTAATACTTTAGTGAAATTTAAGGTCAGTAAAAAAAAAAAAAATTATATATATATAAAGTTCTAATAGTCCCTGTGAGGTGGAAAAAGCAAAAAACAAATTTTTTTTTATTGCGATTTTTGTAGTGTGACCGACAAAGGGTTAAATAAACATCTGGCATTGGGTTCTATTGTTTTATTTCCATGTTGTAGTTCTATGTATTTTATTGTTTTTAGTTGTTCTTGTAATAGATTTCTTGTTTTTATGATGTGCAGCACTTTGGAAACATTGTTGTTTAAATGTTGTTTAAATAAAGTGGATCGATTACATTTATAGTTGTGCTGAAATTTATAAACTCACATTTTATTTACTTTTGATACAAATTCAGGGTTTAAAGATTTCATACCCAGTTAAAATTCTACAATACATGTCAAATCTTTGATAAGTAGAATTTTAAATGAGTAAATGAAAAAAAAATCAAATCAACAATCAAAATGAGATAAGACGAAACATAAAGGATAATAGAAAGTATAAAGGATTTGTCCTTTAAACTCAACAAAATCATTGTAAATCCTGCAAATATGTTTTTATGTGTAAAAAAAAAAAATTTATTAAAAAAAAAAAACATCTCTTAGTGACTCATGGATTGTTTTATCGGATCATTTGTGATGTTTTACTTGGTGTAAGATGTTCTATCAATTGTCACATTTCCCATTTCATCTTCTGGTAAGAATAGGCTCCAATACTAGGTTCAGGAACTCCACTGACCTTTTGTACAACTTCCAAACACTAACATTAAGGCTGTGTTCAGTCTGCAGGCCCAAAATTTACTTTTTTGTAATACATAACTCAGACCTACTTTTTCCCTGAACACATAATTTTATCTTTAAAATTTGATTTCAGATAGTTGACATGTGATCTGATTTTATGCAACGTGACCTAACAACTCTCTGTGGGAATCACTATGATTATAATCATGGAAGACGCTGCGAAAAGAATAACTTTAACGCCGACTTCAGGGCCTCCATGTATGGCAGCAGTCTGCCTGTGATGTCTTTGTGATTAATGTTTTGCACATACGTGTCATCAGACTACAGTGTAATCTAATACAAAAATCATATGAACAGGAAAATGGTAAAGTCCTACAGTGTGAACGTAGCCTGAACTATTAATGACAGAAGTGCAGACAGTTGTGCTCAATCAGATCATTCATTCATTCATTATCTGAACCCGCTTTATCCTCACTAGGGTCGCGGGGGTCACTGGGGGCCTAATCCAGCTACAATGGGCGTAGGCGGGGTACACCCTGTATGAGACGCCAGTTCATCGCAGGGCTGAACATATATAGACAAACAATCACTCTCACATTCACACCTATGGCCAATTTTAGTTCAACCAATTAACCTATCAGTGCATGTCTTTGGATGGTGGGAGGAAACCCACGCGGACACGGGGAGGACATGCAAACTCCACACAGAAAGGTCTGGTGTGGGATTTGAACCAGGGTCCTTCTTGCTGTGAGGCACGAGTGCTAACCACTGCACCACTGTGCCGCCTCAATCAGATCAGTGTTTGGTAATTTAATTGAGGTTAAAGAAGTAGAAGAAATGAAAAGATCTGACTTAAAGGCATATTCAAAACATATCCCAATGCTGAAAGTACTTCCAAACTTTGAGGACTTTGGAGTTTTTGACAAAATTTTACGCAAGTCATTATTGTATTATCAACAGGTAGTGTGACATTAACTTGACTAAAAACAGCATTTTCTCTATATTAGAAAGTTCATAAGGAAATTACTATGAGCTCACAGATGCTGCCGCCTGATGACCACCTCTGTGTGCTGAGCTGGTCGTAACCAACACTGGGTGTAAAATGTAGGTCACTAAAAACCGAAAATTTAAGAAATGACAGTGGTTTTATGTGTATGATTTGTTTTTATCCATTTTTTTATTTCGATTTATTTTTCTCTGTTATTTTTCTCCTTCACTGTTGTAGCCTAGCTTGGTGAGATAAGGCAGGAAAAGCATATTCGATGCAATAGGATATGATTGTCTGTGGGGATTTGTTAGTGAAATAACATCACTTCTCCAGTGTGCCTACCATTTCTCTTCATGTGGAACTAGGTAATATTTTAATGGATGTATATACGAATGTTTCAAACTGTCAAATAAATCAAAGTTTATTTGATTAGGGCAGATATAGATAGTGGCGTAGTGTTTGCAATGGACAATTTACTACACTCACAACACTCATGGGAGGCTGAGGTTGTTTGAGCAATATTGTGATTTTATGGATAGGTAATATTTAGTGCAGATTGAAACAAGTACCAATGAAAAACAAAAATGAATAGAGCATGTTTAGATGGAGAGACAGACCCTCAGACCCTTTTTGGTCATCATGGTGCGTTGAATTTTTTCCCAACAGCATTGCTTACCCACATTATAATAAAAGCAACAGAATGAAGGTTCACTATATACTGAATACACTTTTGTCATTGCTAATTTCTTCTGCCAGTGGGGATACGAGTGGTATGTAATTATGAGCAGGAACAGGTACATGGTTGGTTTGTTTGTTATTTGATTAATATTGTTAAAGAAAAAAGAAAAACTATTAGCTAGCTGTTACCTAACAGAAGCTTGACAATCCAACTTATTTCTAGTTCTTTTTTCTTTGTTTGTTTTTTCCTTTACGTTTCGGTTTGCGTTTGTCTCCCTTTTGGGTGCTCGGTTAAATACACTGTCAAAAAATGCAATAAATAATGTTAAAAAAAAAAAAAAAAAAAAGAATGAAAAACTATTGGTGTTGATGGAAACTACTTGTCAGTTTGTTTTTCCTCGACAATAAATAAACAAAATAACAATAAACAGCAGTTCGATTTTAGATGGCAATTTCATATTACACATATAATTGCAGTCAGTAGTTTAATTGTAGGGTTTTTTTCTTCCATTTTAAACAACTACAGCAGTGTTGTGGTGTATGGCTTTGGATGTAAATGTTAATAGACGCACAGTGAGGTGTTGTGTGTCAAACATGAGTTCATCATTAAAGGAGCCAGTCAAAGATCAAAAGGTGGAAAATAATGAGAAAATAGTGCTGAAAATATGACATTTGGTTTTTGTGAGTGAATTAAAACTATCCTAATGATTAGGCAAAATCATCACAGCCAGTTGAAGTTTTTTAATTACTGTGACAAACCTAGTCACGATGTACATTGACTGATTGGATCATCAAAGGACTTTCCATTTTTTAGATAAAATCTATAGTGAACACGGATTTGAAAAATACTAGCTCTCAAGACAGTGTAGTCATCAGTTTGCATTACAATGGTCAAGTCCAGATTAGTTTTTCCTGTGTATACTGACTACCAATGGACTGTGTGTTTTATAAATACCTTGTGTTCAGTGCATGCTTCTTGTGAGTCGTCTGTAAACCTGTTGAAATGGAATCTGTAGGAGTGTGGAGGTGATGCAGACTGTTGTGTTTCCTGGTGTTAACTTCTGGTGTTAACATAGGACACATGCAGCAGCAGTAATGATGCAGCAGTGAGGCACAGCTCAGTGCGAGTTCCTATAATCATCGTCACAGCTGAATGGGCAGCACAGCTAACTTTGAACAGCAAGTCATCATCGCCATCACCATCACTTTATGTCACATGGTGAGAAAAAAAAAAAAAATCATAGTCCTCTTCCTCATCTGTCCCTGTCCTTTCCAGACAGACCTTGTGTGTCAGTGTCAGCCGTCAGTTGACAGTGAACTGTCAGATGAAGATGGGTTACTCATCATCCCATGATTGCTGTAGCAGGAAGTTGGCAGCCAGGTTTTCATTCTTCTCACAGGCAAAGTAAGCCTGGATGACTAAGCCTTCAGGGAAACCCAGTGCTTTTAACTGGAATAAACACACATGCTCAGGTTAACCATATACGGTCACACGCTTAAGTTGAGATACAGTGTTTAGTCTGATAAGACGGTCAGAAAATTTAAAGATATTACAACATACAGTAACTGACCAAACATAGCATCACTTCATCTATAAAGAAAGAACACCAAGTTCATTTTTTAACGTAATATTCAAGTTACATGTTAACATTAGTGCACTAGCTGTAACTTTATAAAAGGTACTATTTCAACACCTACTTTTAAGTAACAAATATGCACTTTGTAAAACTATACTAGCCCTGATATATTTACATTTTCATCTAATACTTAATAAACAAAATCACTGAACTCCTTACATCAATAGCTATGTCATTGTACCGACTTCTTTTCTTTCTGTTTTAGTCACATGATACACACAGGAGTCAGTACTTAATTGCTTAGCTATTGCTTCTGATGACTTTTGACAGTCTAATATGTTTTCCCATCAACTTTAACACACTACAAATGAGCAGGCTGATGTTATAAATAATGTGCCAAAAAGACTCTAGTGCTATTGAGTTTCTGCATCAACTTACCCTTTCAATGGCCTCCTTTTCCTGTGGGGTAACCTGGATGTAGTTTGTGTGAGGTGACCCCTGGGCCTCAGCTCCATCCCCTCCTGTGTCTCCACCACGAGGTTCATTCAGCATCTGGACAAAACGCTCCTGGTGCTGTGTGATTTGCTGCAAGACAGAGCAAACACCTAAATTCAAGACAAATCTAACACTAATCCTATTAAATAGCTCCTCCATTCTTAATATTTAATGAAGTACAATGTTTTCATGAACACATGCACTTCAAGTGTGGACACTATAATGGCTCCATGGTTTGTCAATTACTTCTTTGAAATAGACCTCATTTGAATTCCAGGTGACCCCACATGGGGTCCCCACCCCAAGGTTGAAAAACACTGTAGAAGACCAAAGTGACATTGGCAATGCATCGCATAGTCTGGGGGCCACTGCTTTAAAGTCTCATTCCCCTCCGTTTGTGAAGTGGGTGCAGAGGATGACCAATAGGTACTGCCTTTATGATCTAAGAGCATGTGTATGGTTCTGCAATTTTAGCAACTCAGAATGATAAACAGGGACATGAAGCTAAAAAGTAAGATCTAAAATTTGTAATTAATCCTAAAACAAGTGATGCCCGGTACAACAAACCCAGCCCCCCTTGCACACATTTTACCTGAGTGTGCAAGGTGGGCTGGGTTTACTGAGGGGCGGCTGTGGCTCAGTTGGGAGAGCAGGTCATTCAATGACTGAAGGGTTGGTGGTTCACGTCCCGGCTCTGGCTGTCCACATGTCGAAGTGTCCTTGGGCAAGACACTGAACCCTGACTTAGGCTCCCAGTAGAACCTACTGGTGTGTGAATAAAGTCCTAATGTAATGTAAAGCGCTTTACATTAGCACTTTGAGCACCATGAAGGTGGAAAAGTGCTCTCTCTATATATATATATATATATATATATATATATATATATATATACACATTTTATCACAGCAAAAAACAAAAAAAAATCTTTAGTGACTGTGACCTTTGACCTACATTCACCAACATTTAATGGGATCTATTCTAGACTACCTTGTGCCTTTTCTGAAAATTTCACAAAAATTGGTCGAGTAGCTTTTGCGTAAAGCTGCTTACAAACAAACCAACAGATAGACAAACACACAAACTGACTGGGGGGGTAATGAACTATGACCCAATGCAGTTCTGCTAAAACTAGTGTGGTATGTAGTCTTCTACTGCTGTGAGTTAAAAGTCTTTCAGCATAGTTCTGAACAGCCTAAAGGCAATGAAGATCTTTGTGGCTTAAATGAATAAGAAGGCTGTTAGAGTAGTCTCAGCAGGAATAAATAAAAGTCTGAATGATCATCTCAAGTTCTACCTGATGTATCACACCTCAGGCAACAAAACTGATCTACCTTGTGCACTTCTGCATCTGGAAGTTGTAGTATATATATCATGTTATATTCTTGACATACACCTAATCAGCCAAAAGTGGTACTACTCACCACAAAGTGAGACACATCATGCTGTGGGAAGCTCTAAGACTGAGAAGATAAACAATTCAGCTAATACTAAGTGTGCAGTGTGGTTACCTGCAGCAGCTGTGGGTTGTCTCTGCCCAGCTGCTGCAGCAGAGCTGGCAGCAGTGCTGGGTTCTGCTGGATGATCTGTCTCATCTGCTGGAACTGAGGCTGGTTCCTTAAGAACTCCAGAGGGTTCCCTGTAGAGATGGAGCCTCCACCAGCTATGGGAGGCTGGCTGCCAGACACCGGTCCTGCTGAGAGGGGAACTGGCTTGTGAAATTGTACATTTTAAGCGGGGTTTTTTTTTTAGACAGAGCCAAATAAATAGATAAGTTGACCTAATCTTTAAGTGTGTGTTTACATTAAATTACATGAATACTTCTTATTTCGTTGGTTTTAAAATATACAGGTTCCATTTTGTTAAATGGGAATATTCTCTGGTTTCATTCCTCCTGAAACAAGGGGTTTATATGATCTTCTGACATTAATAGACAAAACAAAGAATTAGTTGATCAAGAAAATAATCAAATTTAGTGGATGCCAAATAAAATCATCAAGAATCCAACAGCAGACGTTTTGTTGTGTAATAATCTCTATGAAGTTATGTTATTAAGGATGAACTGGTGTTCATTCAAAATGGGTATTTGAAATGATTCTGTTCATGCTACCAATTTTTACAGTCAAACTTTGCAATGTTTCATGTAACTCCTGGCTGAATCCACAGCATCAATGTTCACAGTATTATCAGCCCCTCCAGTGTGATATTAGAACACAAAGTGACTACAGGGGAAGAGATTAAAATCACCATAAATGCTCATGTTAGCAAATGTCATTTTTGTTTTAACAGAAATTAACTGAATGTTACTTGTAGAGGCTGCTGGGGACTGTTGCGGTTGCTGTGCAGCTGGAACTGGGGATGGAGCTGGAGCTGAGGTCGGAGCAGGGGTCGGGGCAGGGGTCGGAGCAAGGGTCGGGGCAGGGGCCGGGGCTAGGGCAGAGGCTGGAGCAGAGGCAGATGCAGGGGAAGGGGCAGGGACCGGAGCAAAGGCAGGAGCCTGAGTAGGAGCCAGAGGTGGGGGCTGGCTGGCTGGAGCGTTGTGTCTGACCGGCTCCTGAGGCAGGAGGTCAGTGGCATCTGCTGGAATACCCTGCAGGACACAAATATTAACTAAAGACTTGACAACACAAAGAGGGGTGGGACTGGTGACTCAGCGCCTGCTTTATTCCTCACCATAAGTAGATATTCCACTGCTCTGTCTGGGTTGTTGTAGCTAGCTCTGAGTGCAGCAACCACCTGCTCCCGCTCATATCCCATTGACATGATCTCTGAAACAAGATTCTCATAGGCCTGACCTGTCACTGTGAGGAAAAAAAGAGAATTGATGAGGAAATGTAAGGCTACAATGGTCAGGATTTATGTCATACATTTTAACAGAATCTTCAGTAAACTGGAAAAGGGTGAAAGTTTTTAATCATATTTACTGTTAAAACTGTACACTAAAACACCATCATCGTGGCTTAAAACTCTGGTAATGGATACAGTATTCCATTAAGGCATTGATAGACATAACCTACAATTCCAGAACTGTATTTCATTGCTATTGTAGTAAGATTATTTTAAACCCTGCATTGCTATTTTAAATGTTGCATTCAAGTTGGCTTAGGGCTCACTGTGTTGTCATTCAACATTTTAATGAGAATTAAATTCAACTAATTAAATTCAACATTATTTTTGCTTTTTTTATTTTATTTTTGTAATATTATTTCATGTGTCTCGAAATAAACAATATTAAATTAAATTAAATTAAATTCATTTACTGGCTCTGTTTTTAAAGCTTGTGACATTTACATTTTATTCAAGCAACTTTTCCACCTTTTCCTCAAAGAGTTGGTGTCTCCACTCTACTAAATAAGTAATGATTTAAAATTCCCATGAATAAAGAGCTGTAAAGAACATTATGACCATATGGCTCAAACTCTGAAAATGTATAAAATTATACTCTAGTTAGAATATTTTGCAGACTCCTCCTCTGAAACTTTATTTGACGTGAGCTGTGCATTGAATGACTTATGAAATGTCATTCACATATTACCACGGATATGCAGGTAATAGTCTGTAATAATTCGGTGCTAAAAAAATGTCTGATTTTAATTATTAAGTCTAAGAATGAACAAAAGAGAGTATTTCTCTATTTTTAGGACATGTCATTGACTGACAGCCTGAGTGAGTGGGGTCTATTTTTTCACTCCTGGTTCTTTTAGACAAAATTATTCTACAGTGGAAATGCCATATTAGATGTGTTTGACCATGTATGAAATGGCTCTATTTATCTGAAGAATGCTGAAGTATTCCATCTCCAAAGAAAAATCACCATCACTAATTCCTGCAATAACTTACTGTATGTGTTCTGGTTTAGACAGAGGAAGAAAGTAAAAACCTGAAACCCCTCATTCAACCATCACTGAGAAATAGAAAAAAAAACGAAATTATTTTTTTACCTAGAATTGATGCTGCTTCTTCAAGGAGGCCCAGTTCATCAACGAGACTATGAAATAAATGTACAAAGAAGAAATCACATAAGCATTTGAAAAATTATGAATTTTAACAGTGAACAGTTCATATTTCCTCTTCTGCTAGAAATGACTAGGGCTGCATTATACTGTGTTACAGCTGTATACAAACTAAAAACTTAAAAAACACAGGCTCTACAAAGACCATTGTTTTTAGTTAAGGGGGTATGAAGTCTGAATCAGTGAAACATAGGTGGTGAAGGTAACAGACCTTATTCCTCCATTACAGTTTTTAGCAGAACAGTAGTATACAGTGGTGGTAAAAAGCTTTTGGACATCCCATGCATTTATGATATAATATGGCATTAAGAATTGCTCTTAAGTCACTGAATTCTGACAGGTATCGTTTCATTCTCAGAAACCCACATGCTCCTTTTTGTGCCATTGAGGTCAAAATCAAAGCAGAGCATGACATGTGGAAAAAAAGTTTTTTTTAGTGTGTCTGCCTGATGCAGTCATATCTTTTGAAACACAAAACCATTTTTCTGAAAATATTTCATAATATTTGACATCGTGTAGAACTTCAGGGCTGTCCAAAATTGCCAAAATTAACCTGGTTCTCCATCGTTTATTAACACTTTATCGAGCAAGGGACTAATTTAGGTCATTTATGCACACACTCATAATACAAGACATTGACCCTAACCCAGGTCCAGGGTTTGCAAGGTCCATCTCTGCATGAACAGTGAGTGTACCCGTTTTGTATGTACCATGAAGTAATGATACTAATATAAGGAATGATGTTCAAAGGGATAATGTGGATGTGGGCAGGCTTCTGGATCAGCATTTATGTTCATTTTAATGATTTAAAATATATATTCCTTTCACCTTACATGTGTTTAAATATATTTCCATCATATATGGTATCTTCATTAACCTTGATTTACCAGATGACAAAAAAATTTTTAAAAACATTAATGAAACTAGTAACATAAAAAGTTTTGTTATGTCTGCCAATAGTACCCCTTAAACTCAACATGAAAGCAGTCAATGGTTTATAACAGCTTGTCCATTAATGTTTAAAAGGATCCCCATTAGCCACCACCAAGGTGACTAGCTAATCTTTCTGAGGTGCACGCAGAAGGACGACATAAAACAGAGACAGCTTGGTCATAAGAACTGTGATATATAATCGAGGTCTCTGTGATGAATTAACCAGCCCACCTGGAAGGAGAGGAGTGCACTGGTGCAGTAGCAGAGGGTTCACTCTCTGGTGTTTCCCGCTGTTTCTCCTCTGGAGCAGCAGCAGGGGTGGGGCATTCAGCTGCAGCCACCTGAGTGGCCTCTGGGGTGGGGGTGGAAGTAGGGGTCGAAGCAGGGGCTGAAGCTGCTGAAGTTGAGTTTGTGTTTGAGTCCGGAGCAGCCGCCGCCTCTTGAGAAGCCAGAAGGGTGTTGTCTGGGGCTGGAGGCGAAGCTTCAGAGGGAGGCACTGACTGTGGGGCAGGTGTGGGTACAGGTACTGTAGGTGTCGCTGTGGAGGACGCTTGTGATGAAGCAGAGGCTGGTGCAGGGGCTAAAGTTGAAGATGGTGTTGGAGCTGCAGCTGAATGGGGAGTGGGCTGAGGGGTCACTTGAGGTGGAGTGGATGGTTTAGGCTAAAAATATACAAAAAAAAAAACAACATAAAATGTGTTGCTATTTGTTTAGTTTAATTCAAATAAAATATACACATACATACACACACACACACATTTGTGTGTATGTGTGTGTGCGTATACATTTATGTCTTGTAAGGTTTATTTGAGAACCTTACAAGACATAAAAAAATTGTAAAACTGTAATAATGGCAAGCTTATTCTATTTTAGAAGATGATTACATTTCACACAAACATTCTGCAAAAAAGTTTAAGACTTTAGTCATCACCATATACCACTATAAAGCTATGCAACTAAAGACAATTGTACCATATTGGAAACAATTAACACAATTGTACAATTTATCCATTATCATAAAAATGTATGGGTTAACATTTAACTTAAAGTTTAATCTATGTTTTGTAATCGACACATTAATAAAAGACATTTAAAAATTACTTTCATTACACATGCCCCACAATATACTTTTCTCTGCTCTGTCACCAAATGCTTTTTGCAAGTGTGCAGTTTTATTTCATCAAAAAATAGTCTAATTACTTTGAAAGAAATTCCTAAAAAAAAAGTCTATGTGGAAAGTATTATACAAGTTGGAATTTCTGTTAATTTGGCACAGTTTGTATTGAAGTCATGTTGATTAGTTGTTGTTTTCTTATTGGTTCGTGTCATAGAAAGCACATGTAGATAAAAGATGCAACACCTCTAAAAGTGATATCATCAGTAACTTACCTCGTTACATTTTTGTGTTAAAGTTTGTCATAACCATTGTATAGGTTCTTGATGTTTGACCACTAATTTGGTCAGTTCATGCTTGGGTCCAGGTGAACATTTGTAAAAAAAAAAAAAAAAAAGAAAAAAGAAAAAAAGAAAAAACTTTATCTACTGTAACTCCCTACTTTCCTGAGATGTGCAAACCTAACCAAAAAAGCCCTGCAGCTAGTCTACTACAAGTCAAACTAAAAAGATGCATGCCTTTGAATTCCACCAGTACAAGCAGAGCCAACACACTCCTGCACTTACATTTACATAGTATTTAACAGGAGATACATACCTTCGTAACCATGACAACTACAAAGTTTTTTTCATCAATTTTGTACTCTCTGAGCGGGGTGTCATCATTCAGGATTTTGCCTGTGATATTCAAGCAGAAACAAACAGTAATAGTATGAATCAACAAAGTCCAAACATTTCTATCAACATTTCTTGAAAATTTCAGCCACATCCATAGACTTTTGAGTTATGTTTCCAACAAACATACAAATAAATAAACAGCCAAACAAACCCCAATGACAACATTACTCTGTCATTCCTTGACAGAGTAATAACATACCCCAATATTAGATATTATACAGAAAAGTGTTATTTTAAACAACTATAGGACAGTATTAATTTTTTTTTCCAGAGATGGATCTCTAAACTGTATAATGGTCCTCCTTTAGTCTGAATTATGTGTGCTTGTGTTGTTACTCCACCAACAAACAGCGGAGTTATGGTTTATCCAGCGTTTATCTGTTTGTTTGTTTGTTAGCAAGATAACTCAAAAAGTTATGGGTAGATTTGGCTGAAATTTTCCCAAAAAAATAATTTTGGCAAAAGGAATAACTTATTCAATTTTGGTGGTTATTGGTCCAGGTATGTGGGGAGGGCCACGTGTGTGTTTCATTTGGTTTGTTGGGGCAGACTGCTGTTCACAGAAGTGAAAGTGAAACCTATTACTCATTTAGGTAATTTGGCGGTGGGTGGGTGGCTGATCTACCCTGGTGGAGACTGCACTTTCCGAGTGCTTTTCTACTTTTAAATGTTACTTACTGTAATATTCAGCTACTTGACAGATGTTGCTGCAGTACTTCAGTACATATGGTGCTTCAGCCCCAAGACAACTAGTGTGGTAATTAGTACTCATGCAAACACACTGCCTTTTGAGCATAATGGCTACTGTACAATTCGGTAATTATAAAGAGACTTTTCAAGTTCATTACTTAGGTGTCTGAGAGTTTGTAGTGGTTCTTATACTATGGCCATTTAACAAAAAGGAAGTTACTTAAAAGGTCCAAAATGTTTATCTACACATGGAAGAGGTTGTCATTAACAAAGTCTAACCCACTGTGCTATTAATACCTCAGAACAGACTTTGTCTTGCACCTTTTCAGTTTTAAATATTGTGGCATTATCTGTACCTATCGTGTTTCAGTTAATATCCTCATAACTAAAGTAAATATTGGTTCTAGAGATTAGTTTTCAGGCTTGTTTGTTTTTTGTAATTCTTTGCAGCCACTGTAGGAAATGAAGAGGAGGGTATAGAGTTTGTTGTGAACTGCAACTTCACCATTAGATATCTTTTCTAATAACCTGCTTCAGTCTGTGCTAATGGCATCATTTCCTGGCACTTGAATTGTCAGTAACTTGCACTAGGTTTGGAGGAAATGTGCAAACCTCATTTCATTGGATGCGTTTTCGTGACACGCCAAATGACAATACATCTGATTCAAAAAAATATTACATACTTAACTTTTAAAATATATGTGCTTGGGTTAATGTCACTGTCCTAGTGTCATGGTTACGACTCCATAAACTTCATGCTATGGTTTTAAAATCCTTTACAGAAGTACTTTTTGTATAGGAAAAAAAAAATTTTTTTTAAATAAAAACTGCAGAAACAATGACTTGTAGTTACGGGTCCTGCATCCACTACTTGAGGCCCATAAGAAGAAGAAGGCTTTTTCATTTTATTTTAATTAAGCCACCACTTATGTTGATATTTGTCAATAAATAAGATAATTTACAAGTTAACTTATGTTGTTACAGTCACATATTTCAAATACAAATACATAGATTACACACCAGAAAGTTGCATTAGTGAAAACCCTGCATTTTTCTCTCCTTGGTCTTTTGAGTCTCACGGAAGGCATCTCTTAAGCTTCAATATGACCAGGTTTCTGAATTACCATTGTTTTTTAGTCTTTTAGTCTAATACTTTTCACATTGTTCTCCAATCATTAAGCGAACTATGCAGCAGTAACTATTATTTTGGTGTTGGTGGAGTGTATCTAAGTCCACTATGCTATTTCAGACAAAACTGCAGGTTGTTTTGCTAAAAAAAAAAAAATTTTCTTTTGCTGCTGACCACTGTTTAAACTTTTTCTGTAGCAAGATCCAGCGGCATACACCAGGACAGGTTCTCTGAATAAAATGTAAAAGGACACAAGCTAAAAGCAGACATTTCCTTGAGAAAAGATATGACAGAACATGTTATTTTGTGGCCTGTCAGAGTCATTCTCTTACTCACCTGCATAAATGAGTTTCTGCCCCACTGCAGGGAATGCATCTTTGCCTCTGTCCTCCTCGATTTTCTCTTTGAGGAATTTCACCTGACAAATACAGAATGCACAGACTGTAAGTATTAAGACAAGACTTTATTGATCCCACCATGGAGAAATGTAGTAGTACCAATGCAACTTAAAACACTGAGTCCTACTTTTTCAATAAATTGCTTTATCTTAATTTGTTATGTAAATATATCACTTTTGCAAACACCCCTTCTAGTTTCCTGTAGTGAATTTAAATCGTATCCTGACTAAAACCTGCAACTGGAACTAGCGTTTGTACAAGAGGCTTTCTGACTCAACAAAAGTATACCTTTCAGAGGTGGGATATTACTGTCCATTTCTTATGAATTCAGTAGTTAGCAAAAACACAAAAAACAAAATTTCTATCACAGATTCATATGGATTCATGACCTGAAATTACTGACAGGGTGGTTCTGGTTGTGCATATTTTCAGTATCACTATGTTAATATCAGTAACTCTTCATCACAAGCTGCTTTTCCTACAGCAATTTTAATGATACTATACACTTGTCTGATATAATTTGTTATTAAATAAGGATGCGGAGGGATTTATATTCTACTGATCATATTTTACTTTAGTTTTTTACCGAGACCTGGGTACAGTATTTCGTTATTCGTGGCTCTATGATGTAATAACAAAGAACCCTAAAATGTTGATGAACTAATGACACATTTTTCACTGACTGGTATGGTCATTGTAAATCACGTGACACAGCATCACAGGAAACATTCCAGTTCAATAAGTGCAAATAAAAACTATAGTACATTCATTATAAGGTGAGGAAACACAACAGAGCCGTATTTGCACCTTTAAAAGAACATCGATATGTGAATACACACATTTGCAGGTGAACACACAGAAGCTTTCAAATATTGCATCGTCATTCATGGTGAAACAAGTCAAACAATGTCAAAGATACACAAATAACTTCCGCTTTGGATTTTCAATATAAAGTCCCTCTACGTAAACATATAATAGAGACGTCTTAAAGAAAGTTAAATAGAACAGTCCACTGAGATAAAGATGTAGAACTACACATATCCTCGCCTATTTCGGGACAAAATTGCAGAGCACAAACAGTTTGTGGACTGCATTTAACCCCAATTCTGAAGAAAAATGTTCACTTCCGGTATAACCTGAGCTAACTCTCGTTAATTACCTCACGTGAACTCTTTCACTGTATTCTACTACCATGTCTGAAACATATTTATCACAGTTTAGTAATGTAATTTATTTAAACCTTCAACATAGGCATTGCAGTTTGTCAGAGTGTCGGCCCTAGCTGACATTCGTCCATGCTCCAGCCCCATATGGTAGCCCTCCCGGCCTGTCCGTGTTTACTTTCAGCACCCGTTAAGTTCAACTCACCGTCAATTCTGGGTCTATCTCTATTTTAAACGTCTGCTGTTGAAGGGTCTTCAATGTTATCGTCAGCATCTTTCGACGCGATGTCAGAGGCAGTTGAGGTTACAGTTCAGTGTCTTCAGCACGATAGTTTGTCGGCAGTAGCGGCTATTTTCGCTCAGTATCTATTTATCTGGGTCTAAATGTATGTGTGACTCAGCTGTCTGAGTGCTGGGGAGCAGGCTGGACACGGGCGCCATCTAGCGGTACTGGCGACACAATGCGACGTCCTGCTGCCTTCAAGTACTGTTGGAAATACGTCAACTCGATGGTGAATGGTATAAACATATAAGACAAGAAATGTAACATAACAATAGACATATGAGAACTTTTTTCCAAGATGAAAAGAGGCTTTCTCCACGAGGAAAGTTTTATTGGTGCTCTCGCTTAGAGAGCTGGGAAAAAGCATAGCTCTTACCTTATAAATACTGTATGCATAACAAATTCAAAGAAACTCACTTCAAAATTCTCTACAGCACAGGTGTCAAACTCCAGTCCTCGAGGGCCGGTGTCCTGCATGTTTTAGATATTTCCCACTTCCATGTGATTCAATTTAACCCTTTAACTCCTGAGAACTAACAAAGTAACTGGTAACATGAGGAAAGTAAGACACAAATGGCAGAAAATCTAAGAAAAATTGTAGAAAAATAAACAAAATGAACAAAAACTAATGAATATTTACAAAATGACAAATAATGTGGAAAATTTGGGGGAAAAAAAATTACTAAAGAAGAAAACTAGTATTGATATTTGGTCACAGCAATTAAAAAAAAATGGTGAAATAAAATAATAATTAAAAAAAAAAAAAAAAAAAAAACACCTCTTGCTTTTTGGCACTTTTTCCATGCACAAAGTAAAGTAAAACTGTTGAATTTTTCTGAATATTTAAACTAAATCATCCATTCAGAATGCATCAGCGCTGACACTTAAAGAGTTAATAATCAGCTCCTCATCAGACTGATAATGATGCAATGGCCTCCAGCTGTAATGGAAGAGGGAAACATCTAAAACATGCAGGACCCCGGCCCTCGAGGACCGCACTTTGACACCCCTGCTCTACAGCAATGGTAAGGCAACCATTTTAATTTATGGCTGAGCACAGTCTATACCAGGCATGGGCAAACTATTCCACAAAGGGCCGGTGTGGCTGCAGGTTTTTGTTCCAACCAACCAAGAGTTCACAGTTTGACCAATCAACTCTCTGAAAACCCAGATCAGTTGATTAATTGAATCAAGTCTGGTGTGCTGCTGCTTGGTTGGAACAAAAACCTGCAGCCACACTGGCCCTTTCGGAATGGTTTGCCCATCCCTGGTCTATACCCACTGAGAATTTACTTGATGAATAGAAAATGACAGAAATAAATGGTCCATGTTTTCCACAGTCTGAAAAAGGCATACGTTGCCTTTTAAGGTTATTTATGTAAAAGTGAGTGTGTTTGGGGGTTGAATACAAATAATGTAAGCAGGTCATATATGGATGTTAGTTAAGCATGGATATAAAGTACATGCATAGGATCAAGTTTTTGGACAGCCCATGCATTTGTAATATATTGCATTTAGAATCACTCTCAAGGCATTGAACTCTGTCAAGTATTGTTCCATTGTTCAAAACCACACACTCCTGTCATCACATGCACTGTTCTTCTGAGGTGAAAAACTGAATGTTTCAACAGGACACTAAAACACAACTAGGGCATGACATCCTGAAGTTGTTGAGAATTTAGTTTTGTTATTTTTTTTTTAAAATTATCAATAAAAAAGAAATATTTTTGTACAATTATTGCATGATAATAAATGAGACTGTGTACAATTTTAAAGGTGTCTAAAAAGTTTTTGTTACTACTATACAAGAGAAAAGATATGAAGAAGAAACGTGAAATAATTTAGTTTATTTTCAATATGCAAAAAAACTGAACAATCCTACTCAGTCCCTGCTAGTTAAACCAGACAAAAAAGAACATAGACATGAAACAAAAAAAATTACTTCCTTTGGATATTCGAAAATGAAAGGGAGGATTTTTTTAATTTTTTTTAAGTTGTGCAACAAGAGTTGTATTTTTACCCCCAATTCTTTAGGTTTTCAATTCATACAAAACATGTCAAACATAAACATAACACGACACATGATGTAGAGGATATATTTTGTGGAACAGGATAAAATCTAAACTGTTCTGTGAAGTGTTTTCTGAAAGGTTTTCTAAATTAGCTTTCTGTTTTCTGATACACTGTGTATTCTGGAATGTTATGGTTCTGATATACACTTTTGAGTACAATATTTTGTGCATCTTCAAGTCATTTCATGTTGACTTGTGAACATTTCACTTTTTAATCATATGTTGAGGTTTTTTCCAAATGATGGCATTTTATTTTGTAGAGTAAAACATTTTGTTTTGCATTGTCAAATGTCTTTATTTTTGTGGTTCAGTTTTGTGAAAGGTTGCAGACTAGGCTAATATTGACTTGTGATTATTACATTGTGTTTTTCAAAATGTTATTTTTGTCAAATACTGTTCTGACCATCAGGGTTCCTATATTGTCCATGAATTAAAACCCCTATCCTGCTGATTATAAGACAATTTCAACATGTCACATGATCACAGATGGAAGTAACTAAGTACAAGTACTTCCTTGATTGTACTAAAGTACAGTTTTAGGTATGTGTACTTTACTTGAGTATGTATTTTTCTGGCAACTTTTTACTTTTACTCCCTACATTTTGTATGAATATAAATATCTGTACTTTATACTCTTTACATTCTCAGAATAGACTAGACAAATGTGACAGTATGAAAAATAAGTAACAAATCAGAAATTGTGACTGATTATATCATCGTTTATCTCATAATTATCCATTTCTTATCTCGTAATGATTTTTTCCTCATAATTTAAACTTTTTATCTCATAATTTTGACCTTGTGTCATGTTTTTTATCTCATAATTCTGCTTTCTTTATCTTCTATTTTTGACTTTAATTTTTCCTAAATGTCCTTTCCATACCCACTAAACAGAGTACCATAACCCAATAAAACACAACATCTACACACTAACTCACTTATAAAGGCTTTATTTTTCATATTTTATACATTTTTCTGGTTTTTCCTGTTTAAATAAGTATTATTTTGTCCATAGGAAAAAAGAAAAATCTATTTTACTTTTTTTACAATTGAGAAGTTGTACTTTTTTTTTTTTACTTTTACTTTGGTAAAGGAGTTGAATCAGTACTTCTACTTTTTATTTTTTATTTTATTTTTTTTTAACACCAGTAGCTGTACTTCTACTTAATTACAACATCCGAGTACTTTTACCATCTCTGCACATGATATCTAAACAAGTCTCATCACTGAATGGAGACTAGGATGTGGGTGCAAGCTCACATCGGTCTTGAAACAGTTTTGAAATTCATCCAACTAACCGTTCATAGACCTTTTTCAGATATCAGTCATACAGAAAAATTATTCACACAGTAATCCCATTTGATGTGGGGTTTTTTTTATATGCCAAATGACCAATCTGCTTCTACTTCTGCCATTAAACACTTCAAGTAAAAACAAGCAGATGACTGATGAGAGAAGCTTCAATTTATTCACTGAAACTCAAACATAGAGCACGCCCAGGTAGCTGTCACTTATTCAGAGACATGATAAAATGAGGACTGGAAAAATAATCACAGTTTGTCTGATGCAGTCGCACTTTCAAGCACACATTCACACAGTCAAAGCAACAGGAATGAGAATCTGAATGTTGTGACTAATGTTTACATGGTTACATGTAATGATTAAATAAATTATGAAGGAGGTCAATTAGAAAAAGGAACAGTTCTGTCACAGGAACAATAAAAGTGCATGAACCAGATATCGGAGACCTTAAGTTTGCTGGACATCCTAGTGAAGGCTGAACAAAAGTGAAGAGGATGTCAGTGCCGGGAGGAAGTGGAGGACACGTGCACGCAAACACACCATGGGACAGACCAAGAAAATCACATTAAATTAGAAATGAACACACAACGAAGAAGCAAACTCAACATGTAAACCCTTCTCCCTTTTCTAATTTCAGCGCTAAAAAGACAAGGGAATAATAAAAAAAAAAAAAAAAAAAAAAAAAAAACACATCCCACCTTCCAGACCCCATTGTCCACCCCTCCCCTCACCCCTTACACCTGAATTAAAGGCTGCCGTATGAAAAGGCCAGAGTCCATAGGGCTTCTGCTGATTTTTTTCCTGTTGGTTTGAACCTTTCAGAGAGGAGCATACAGCAGTCTACCAACCGGCTCCTCTCTCCTCTACAACTCATCTTTGTGTTTGGCCTCTTCTGTCCCGGCATCCTCGTCCGTCTCTTCTTGCTCAGTCTCCTCCTCTTCTGGCTCCTCATCGTCATCCTCACCCTCTTCCTCATCCTCGTCCTCATCTTCCTCGCCGCCCTCAGTGTCCGCCTTCTTGCTCTTCTCCTCCTCCTCCCTCAGTTTCCTCTCCATGTCCTCCTGCTCCTCCTTCATCTTCTTCTCTGGTCCCTGGTGAGGAGAGAAGGAAAGTTATTTAAAATGTTAAACAGGAGCATTAGAGGTTTGTTTGAAGGGCTGCAAATACTGCTATGTCACTTAGGTCCAGTCCACACAGCAACAGAACGAGGTTGCGTTTTGTACCCATAGAAAAGTAACATATCAATCAGTAACGTATTGCGTAAACATGGCAACGAAATGTGTGCTGAAAATGATGCAATACACATGCCACTTCAAAAGATTTAAAGTTTTAACCAGATTAATTACAGGGTTGCTGTGGATTAATTTCAATTTGTCACAATTAAAGATCTCGTCTTGTCATCTGAACCCGCTTTATCCTCACTAGGGTCACTGGGGGCCTAATCCAGCTACAATGGGCGAAGGCGGGGTACACCCTGTACGAGTAGTATTAAATATTCATTTTGAATATATATTAAAAAGGTTTCATTTTGCATGACAATCACTCAAGGAAGAAGGGATATATGCATTTAACATTAAACACCTGCAACAGTTTCAGTAAAAAAAAAAAAAACTTGAAACAACTGTTCTATCTCTTGTTTTGTTTGTGTCCACATAATTCCATGCAGAGGTCAACATGCTGTTTATGTTTAGCATGTTCCATCTTTATGAGTTAGTTCTGCTGCCTGTCATTACTGAATCAAGTACCTAATAATTACCTCCACGAAGAGGTTATGTTTTACCGTGCGTTTGTTTGTTTCTCAACAAGACAACTCAAACAGTTATGGGCAGATTTTGATGAAACTTTCAGAGATGATTGATAAAGTGTCAAGGAACCATTCCATTTTGAGCCATAAAGGTCAAAGGTCAAGGTCACAGCTAAAACACATAAGTGGTGATATTTCAGAATCCAGACAAGATAGTATCAGGTGTCCCCCCCCCCCATTCGTTTCACCTTACCTTCGAACATCAGTTGGGATAACACTGATAGGCTCGATGATGTCACGTTTTGATTTCATATGACGTCAAGCGAATGGTATATTTGCAAACTGTATGACCTTTACTTTAAATCAGGGTTATTGACATATTTTGTTAAATCCGACAATAAATTGTGCTTCATAGTTAACATCAGATCCAAGGTGAAATTTCATCGTTGTGCGACACCACATAACGTCAGTGTGATGTCATACGTGGTCAAATATTGAAATGGCCATATCTCAAAAACGGACCAAAGATTTCTTTGAATTTTTTAAAAACCCTCCAAGGGATTGCTAATGACTGATAAAATACACAGAACACTAGTTTATAAATAAGTTATGAACATCCATAAACTATGAACTTCATGGAGGTCTGCGCTCTCGGAGTGATCTAGTTGTGCATGTGTGATGTAAAACCTACTTGTCTGAAATGCCCTGCCAGAGAAGTTCAGAGTCATGCTGTGCTGTAGATGTGTTAAAACTTTTAAACAGATAACTTATGATGATGGTTTAATCTGCATTAATGTTTTAATACATTTAACATAAACTTTGTGAGGATAACCAATCCATACTAACCTATTTACCTGGAGTCAAATGTTGTTTCAGGGTTAATAATGATAAGTGATCAGTGTGACCAATAAATGATGTTAGAATAAACATACACTGATCAGCCATTGCATCATCTCCAGTGATAAATGACTTAGTAAGTGTGTTGATTATTTCTTTGGGTAGGATGGAAGAAGGAACCAAGTGAGGCAACAAATGGAGCAGCATAAGGGTCTAAAAGGCTTTGATATTGACCAAATGCTGATGATTAACACCAAGCAACTTTATCTGTCTGAAACTGCAGGACATGTTGGGTGTTCCTGAGCTACAGCGGTTAGTTACCAACGAGCATTATGCAGGACACTGCAGTTCTGAACCAAGGCCTGGTCTTTAAATTGTACTTTTCCACTAAATTTTCTTAGAACTTTTATGCCTCAGGTTTTATTTATTTGTTTAAAAGCAGTCCTGATAAATTGTGTGGTTTTCATTTTCCCTGCACCTCAAAGTTCAGGAAAATTTATTCAAATCAGGCTCACTTATGGGACAGCAAAAGAAAGTGTACTACACCTCCAGTCCAGTAGGTGGCAGCAAGAAGACCCTTAAGGCCAAACAAGCATGATTAGGCTGTAAATGGCCGAGAAGCCCACATGGTCAACTGTGCAAGGATGTGTAAACAATCAGAATGTGCTGTGGGAGGGACATTACTCAGACCAGAGTGATAGCAATGAACAAAAAATAATGGATTGATGAAAATATAGATTATATATTCAGTCTATCCTCAGCACCTAAAAAAACTTGTCCAACTGGCTATGAGGGAGCTACCCATGATGCTTTTCGTGAGCCTTTGACCCTCATTCATTGATCTGTACCTGTGTCGGCCCAGCATCAGAAGGCACATGTAAAGGACAGAGCCATCACTGCCTCGTGAGCCCCCCCGAGTGCACTCACTGAAACCCCACCACAGCACGCATTCGTTATCCATCGTGACCCCAAAGAAAATGATTCCCGGTGCGAATGAAAAGAAGAAGTGGGCTGCGTTATCAATAGAAGTGAAACAGGAGTTGATAAAAAAAAAAAAAAAGGAGGCAGCCATCATTCCACCAGCACGAACAAAAGACATGCCAGCGAAACACCACCAACCCTCCGAATTTATGGGGAGAAAAAAAAAAAAAAACACCCCGAAAAATTTTTCATAAAACATTGGTAAATTTTTTTAATTTTTAAAGGGTTTGAGGGGTAATATTGGGGGCCTTGGAACGAATCAGGCCTTTTACAGGTAAAATGCGACTATTTATAAAAAAAATTCATGGTATGAAACCACTTCTGGAACAAATTCATTTCGTAAGTCGAGGTACCACTGTAGTTACTTTTACTGGTAACTAGTTACTTTTATATATATTTATATATATATATATATATATATATATATATACACACACACACACACACACACACACACACACACTATATTATATATATATACTAGTTACTTATACTAGTAACTCTAACTAAATAGTTTCCCAAAGTAACATGCCCGACACTGGACAGGATGCAGAAATACTTTCATAAACATTAGGATTTCAGAGTCATACCTTAGTTACTCCCCAAGTCTGCTTTCCAAACTCTTCAGCCTCTTTGACGTCATCAGTGATCAGGAAGTTGTCAAAGATGGTGCCAGACTTGACCTGAACACAGACAGTTTGTCATGAAATACAGTCTGGACTGGATCAAGCCCCTTCTAAAGACCTGTCATTCACTTCCAACTGCTCTTTGTTGGGAGATAAGTCCCATTACCTGCCACAGATCCAGACCCAGCACTCCAATGTTATCAAACTTGTACATAGCGCCATCATGAGTGTACTCGGGGTTGTCGATTTCAGGATGGACCCAGGCTCCCTTGTAGTCAGGGTTATCAATCTGCTTTGGTTTCCACTCGCCCTGTATAAACAGCAGGACAGCAGTGAGGATTACAGATGGTCGTTCAAGAGTCACCCTGTACCATTAATGTACATTACACAGTAAACATACTGTACCTTGTATTCTGGGTTGGAGATCATGGGAGGCTCCCACTCTCCATCCATGTCTTCGTCCCAGTCATCAGGCTTCTTGGCATCAGGGTCAGGGATGGTCTCGGGTTGGTCCCAGTCCTGGAAGACAGAGTCATATGATTTAGCTCTGTCTTCATGCAATGAGTGATGGTTTATAATAAGGAGAACTGCTTGTTTGAATTAAAACTGGATTCAGACAGATTGAAAGTAAGATTAGTGCAACCTACTGTTTATGTCAAGGAATAACTTAAATCATATTAACTAATATTCAACCTATTATCTGTTTAAGTCATATCTATATCTGTATATCCTCTATAATTCACTGACACTACCTTTCACTTTGAAGCCCCCCCCCAGAGTTTTAATGATCATACTAGTGTACATATTAATCTTTCAGTCTACATATTCAGTTACAAGAAGAATATTCAAACAGTATTAACACTGGAACCAAAGCAAACAAGTCAGTATTAAATGACACCATGTCCGGAATGAAATTTTTTAGTACACACTGTTTTCTTCGTCAAAGTTCTCATGAAGCTAAATGTTTTAAGTATTCATTCAATTCATGAATTCAGATATTTGTTTCTTCTTTAATATGTACTTTCCATATTTATTGCTCACTTCCTCTATTTAAGCCTTGACAATTGTATTTAAAAGACTTAAATATTGTCTACGATATCACAAATCCCTTTAAAATACAACTGTTTATTAGTAGATTTTCATTCAACTCTTGTTTTAGATGAATATTTTTTACATTTCAAAACACTATTACACAATAACTCAATTTATAGTTCACACATCTAGTGAAACATTATTTAATACCGTTAATTTACTGGCCCTTCCAGTTGTCCTGCACTGTGAAATTCTGCATAGTAACTAACAGTAGATTCAATTAAATAGTATTACAGTAAACCTCCAGCTACCTGTGGTGCAGATTTCAGTAACATGGTGCTTTTTTCCCCCCTCAGAAGCTTCCTCATCCTTCATACTGCCTTAGGACAACAGATGTAAATTAGCTTTTTGCATATTTACATTGATGCTTTCTGCTGACATGTTGATGAATATGCACTGTCCTAATTCAAATAAATAAATAAAATACTTGAACACTGAGTTGACAAGGAACTCCTCCAAGCATTTCTATACATTTTAGTGAAACTTTTTTTTTTTTTTAAGTTACAGAGAGAACCTAGTGACACTGTATACTAGGCATATACAGGTGCACTGTGGGATACATTGAGTTAATAGATATACATTTGGTGCAGTGTTTTTTTGTTTGTTTTCTTTTTAACCCTTGTGCGGTCCTTCGGGTCAAAGAGACCCGGTGGCTCACAAACGTACCTTTTTATACGTACTGTAGGATGCCATTGCTTACTACTGAAAACAGTAATATATCCTTGGGGGGTGGGGTGATGAGTCTATGGAACTGAACTTTGGAATCTGGGTTTTTAAGACCCGATTGTAGGACACAGCCAGTGTGCCTTTTACGAAGGACCGCACAAGGGTTAATGGTATCTGAGACTTACAAATATCTACATACTGCCATTGAAGTAGATTAATTCTGGTAATACCACCTCCATGTTTAACTGTAACACCAATACAATATTTGATGGGAATAAATGACTGTAAAGTAGCAGTAGATGCATCTGTGGATGTACTGTACCTCAGGCTTGGTGTCAGTGGGATCGTCAATCTTAGCTCTGTCATCCCAGTCACTTGGCTTTTTGGCTTCGGGGTCCTTGATCTTCTTTGCTGGCAGCATGTCCCAGTCTTCCTCCAGCATGCCTGACTCCACCTTCTCATTGTTGATCTTCACCTCATATGTCTGGTCTGGGTTCAGGATCAATGTGTAGAGGTGGGTCAGCTCATCATCCTGGAAATGAAAGGTTGAAAAACTCAAAGGGAGGTAGAAAACTTTACTTTTACTGAGAATACAAATGTGAGATAGTGAATAAACTTTGTAAAATGTCTACCTTGCATTTGATGTCCTTTTTGACAAGGTGGTTTTGACCCTTGTAGTTTAAGATCACATGAACCTTCTTTGTGCTGTATCCACAGATGTCAGGACCTAAACACAGGTAATACCATTTCCTTTAACTCCTTAATGATATTACAGTCAAGCACCCTTTAAAATACTTTCACCCAGAAACACTAATGTTCTGCAGTCAGGACTAGCAGCCCCTGAAAGACAAGCATGACTCACCAAACATGATATAGTACTGCGAGTCTCCGTGCATGTCATTCTGATCCAGGTCAGAGGGGAAAATCTTGACATAACCACCTCCACAATCAATCTTCTGCTCATGCTTGACAGTAAACTGGATAACCAGGGGCTTTCCCTCATTGCTGAAGGAGTCAAAGCGAGCTGACAGGGCATAAAAACGGGCATCCTGGCTTGTCTGGAGACCTAAGTGTAGATGAAAAGAAGCAGGAGGATTAAACGGCTGTTAACAAGTGTCTGCCCTAATCTGGCCTCTGTTTCTGACTGCATCACTTTCACCTCAACATTTCCTTCACAAAAATGTTACCATTCCTAGCTCAGGGGTTATCTTTTGTTTCACACACACTACACCATACAATTAACACGGATGCTACTGACCAACACAATCTAGTGCAGTACGCATTGTTGGTATAATTTTAATTAATAAATAAATACCTTTCTGTCAGAATTTTGTTTTGTGTGTGTCTTTTCAGTTTTTGTCAGAGAACTGAGCAGAGTTATTACAGCAGGGATTGCTAATTTAGGGTCCCTTTTCTTGGACTCAATGAAAGGTGACAATTATTTCCTGGGGATATTGACCCCACTGATCACTGTTACCTTGATTTCATGTTACCACTGACTTCTGGGTATTCTTTTATGGATTAGGCTGAAAAGACGCTAATCTAGTTCTGATGTTTAGAAAAACAGTTATCAGGTGTCACAAAGCTTTCAGCGGCCTTGTTAACCACAATAACTCCACCCCCAACTTCATTGCATAAACTGATCAGAATAGTGAGGGTGCCACTTTGGAGAAAGAAAATGCAAAGACCTGTATCAGATTGGATCTCGATTCTAAGATAGATCATGACCTGCCTCATTGTAAAATGGGTAACTATAGCAAAAACAAAATAATATAGTTAGGGTCCTTGAGCAGGTTAAACTGGATCAATGTATTTTTACTTTTTTTTTTTTTACAGTTCTTAATAGTCTTACCAACTGTTTTGAAAAGAGTGAATCATGTACTGACCATACATGCCAACCTATTTTACATACATCTGCCCATTAAACCACTGATCTACATGTCTGTCATGCACATGCATGCATTTATTTGTATCAATTGTCTTGGTGTGTGGAGGAGTACACTTGAAGATTACCTTTGTCAGCCTCAGCATCCCCATAGAACTTGCCAGAGCTTAGTTTCCACTGGCCATAGTCTGACTTGTGCTTGGATTCAGCCCACCGGCTCGTCCACCCATCTGAAACAGCAATTCAAGTCAAGTGGTGACACAGTGAAATCCTATTCATTTAGTGTCATGAGTTATATTTAGATAGGCTACTACACTGTTTGTTACAGTACAGGTAAGAACAAAATACCTGAAACATGCATTTTCCAATACCAATATGAAAAATTAACACAGAATTTTCTTGAGAAACAGGTCACACAGACATAGTTTTTTCAGTTTATCTTATTTATATATCTGTAGTTTTTACTTCAACTGGTTCAGGACGTTGATAAACTGGATTTCCCTAACACATACAAACAGGTTTGGGGGTAATATCAAAAGTGAAACTATGGGTGGTAAATACTAAACTATAACCAGATTACCGGTACTATAGAAAAACAAAACATGACAATGTCTCAAACAATGTCCTCACTACATATACCCTACATATATGGTCAACTCTGCATTAGCCAGTCTCCAGCAATCGAGCTAATCTTGTCTCATTTGGGTGAAAAACCAAATGTGGCCTAGTGGTATCGAAACTCGGATGAATTAAATCAATACAATGACACTTTTTAAAAAAAACGCCTGAAGAGGACAAGACAAAGCTAAACTAAACATTTTGGTTAGCGGAAGATGAAGATAGTTAGCAGCCACTTTTACAACCCAAGTCATTCATACTGTAGCATAAGAAGACATGGAACCAGCTATACTGCACCTCCGTCCAGGAACTGCTCCTTGAAGTACACGGTAGCATCAATAGTGACAGCCACCGCTGCCAAAACTGTAAGAATAGCCACAGGAAGCTTCATGATAGCAGCTACTGTCCAAGTACCATTAAAGTAAGGAACGACTGACGGATGAAAAGGAGCTAATAAACCTGAAGGAAACGTAACCTGAGTATTTCAACAGACAGAAGCTCTGCACAGATGGCCGCAGCTCATTGGACGAGCGACCGGCCAATGAGAGGAGACCACGAGTTACTTTTCGGAAACGGTTCGGGATTTATCGGTTAGAATCGGAAGGGGCGGCGCGGACTAATGACTCAGTGTTCATAGTGTATTCAAGGACAATGGAATATATGCACGATTGATTAAAAACTATTCAAATTTATGTTGTTTTTCGACGGATCTGTGTGTTGTATACTGGGTAAAATATGTTTATTGCACGGTATGATGCTGTAATTTGGATGTAATTTGACACGTCAAGGAAATAGGACACATCATGTGAAAACAATTCATGTGAAAGTAAAAGAGGTGTTCTAAAAGTTATAATAAACGATGTTATACGGTGATTTCAGGTTTATGACAATGAAAGTCCAGCAGCTAAAAATGTAGTGATAGAACAGCAACAATGGTTTTACATATGATTGATTGATTATTGTAATTATACTTATAGCAAAGTGCTTTCAGTTCTTGCCCAATTAAGATAACTACATAAAATAGGAAAATATGCAATTTAAACACCAAAGTATATCAGTATGTATTTCCATAAGGTTTTCTGATCATTTTCTATTGGCCCTATATCAGAGGGGTAAATGTACTCACATCCCGTACTTACAGTAAATAGAAGTACAGATACTTGTGTGGGAAAAAAAGATAAGTATAAGTGAAAAAGTACAGCTTTTCAATTGTAATAAAGTAGAAAAGTTTCAAAAGTGTGCAAAATTAAAGCCTTTACCAGTGAGTTACTGTGTAGATAATGTGTTTGATCAGGTCACAGTAGCCACTTTAGGCAAAACATTTGGGAAATTTTCAAAGATTAAAACAAATGGAAGAATTTTTTAAAAGCATAATTATGTGATAAAAAGTGAAACTTGTGACATAAAACATGATAAATATGAGATAGAAAATACACAATTATCAGATAAAGAGTAAAAATTATAAGATAAAGTCAAATTTCTGAGTTAAGAAGATTTCTTTAGACTGATTTCCAACTTATTTATGTATCATCACATTTGTTTAGTTTGAAAATGTAACAAGTCTATTCTGAGGATGTAAAGAGTATAAAGTACAGAAATTTATTCCAAAAAATGTAGGCTGTAAAAGTAAAAAGTTGCTAGAAAAATAGTCAAACAGAACCCTAAAAAAATCTACTTAAGTACAGTAATGAAGTGCTTTTACTTAGTTACGTTGCACCTCTGCCCTATATTACAACAGTGTACTAAATTATGGCTGTTAGTTTTGGTGTGCCATCCCAAGATTTTATGTGGCCCATATCCTATTTGTGAAAGTGCCCCTCATTTCGCAAATACCCTGTTTTGAAAGCAAGCACACCTGTTGCATAAGAGGAGGATATTAATGTTGATCAGAGGTGGTCAAAGTACTCACATTCTGTACTTAAGTAGAACCACAGCTACTGGTGTGAAAAAATACTCTGATAAAAGTAGAAGTACTGATTCAATTCCTCTACTCTTTTTACTTATTAATATTTATTTAACCAGGAAAAATCTGAAAAGTTTCAAAAGTATCTAAAATAAAGCCTATAAAAGTGAGTTACTGTGTAGATAATGTGTTTGACAGGTTTTCAGTTTTCAGTTTTGCGGGTATGGACAGGAAATTTAGGAAAAATAGGGGGGGGGAATCACAATTGAGATAAAAAAAAGTCATCATGAGATTGAAAAAAAATATAAATGGAATTTTTAAAAATGCATACTCAGAAAAACTCAAAATTGTGGGATAAAATGTTAAAATTGTAAAATAAAAAGTCAAAATTGTGAGGCAAAAGTCAAAATTATGAGATAATAGTTATATAACTATAATATATAAAGTCACAGTTCTTCTCCACTGATTTTTCATACTGTCACATCAGTTTAGTTTGAAAAAGTAACGTGTCTATTCTGAGAATGCAAAGAATATAAAGTATAGATCTATTTATGTAAATGTAAAGAATATAAAGTACAGATCTATTTATATAAATGTAAAGAATATAAAGTACAGATCTATTTATATAAATGTAAAGAATATAAAGTACAGATCTATTTATATAAATGTAAAGAATATAAAGTACAGATCTATTTATATAAATGCAAAGAATATAAAGTACAGATCTATTTATATAAATGTAAAGAGTATACAGTACATATATTTATGCTAAGATGTAGGGAGTAAAGGTAAAAAAAAAGTTGCTAGAAAAATAAATACTCAAGTAAAGTACAGATACTTAAAAAAGTCTACTTAAGTACAGTAATAAAGTACTTCTACTGCATTACTTCCCACCTCTGAAGTTGATTAGTAGTGTGAACAGGTGTGTAAACTGCGTCATATCACTGACTGACCAGTTACCTGCCACTCTCTAAGTCACACTACAAAATGTTACAGAAAAAAACTGGAATGGGTTTATTCTTTGACAATTCAGAGTGGAGTTTTATTTCGTGTAGCGTAGCTTTTCTCTGTACGGAGACCGTGATAGTAGTGTGAATTGCGCATGCGTGCGTGCAGAAAGAGGAAGCAGCATGTTGTTTCAGTATATTTTGTACATCACTCGATCATATTAATGTTTGAGCTCAGTTGTCCTGTTGGATAGCTCGCCGTGATCGTATAGTGGTTAGTACTCTGCGTTGTGGCCGCAGCAACCCCGGTTCGAATCCGGGTCACGGCAGTTTTGGATGGTGATGGTAGATTTGTGTGTCATTATTGAACATTAAGATTTCATACATCTATGGATAATCATAATTGAAATCGTCTCACTCACTACTGTAGTCACTGTCCCGCAAGACCAATTATTTATTTTAGAATATGTAATAATATGTAATTCAGAATCAGACGTTGAAGACACCTTCATAAATAAGCTTTTAATTTCTTTCATGGGTAGTTAGTGGAGAATAGAGCTAAATGTTTGTCAGAGGTGGTTTATTATTATTATCAGAGGTGGTCAAAGTAGAAGTACTTTACTTAAAGGTGTCATTCCATCGTTATTTAATTAATATGTTATTGGATACATTGTGTGTTGGTTCTATTAAAAATAAATAAATAAATAAATAAATAAATAAATAAATAAATAAACGTCCGGATTGCTTTGTTTCCAGCTCTTTTTACACGGTAGAAAAATGAATTGTGATGGAACAACAGTTTACCAGTACTTCCTCATACATGTCTTATTAAAAAAAACTGTGACATTCTATGATGCTTGGTTGTTGAGAAAGCTGATAAAACATTGTTCAAATGGGATTTCCAATGTTAAATATAAAGATAATAGATGTTAAATAAAAGATAAAATTCTATAATTTTTCGATACATCATTCCTGCATTCGCTCGTGATTTTATTTTATGGATTAATAGGAGTACTGTAAAGGGTATGAAAAAAAAAATGGAGAAAAAATCCTCAGTTTAGTTTATGTGATACAGCCTTTTCAATATTTGACCGCTTGTGATATTATTCAACCACTTTTCAATATTCAACCACGTCACTGTTATGTCATGTCTGATATCTGAAGGTGAGACATGTGAATGCATGTGAATGCAAAAAACATGAGATTCTATCTTGTCTGAATCCTGAGATATTACCATTGATGTGTTTTAGCTATTGACCTTTAGTGTGACCTTGACCTTTGACCTTCATTGCTCAAAATCTAATGGGTTCTTCCTTGACCCATTATCTATCATTCCTGAAAGTTTAATCAAAATCCGTTCAGAACTTTTTGCATAATCCTGCTGACAGCCAGCCAGCTAGACAGACAAACAAACAAACAAACAAACTCAAATGTAATACCTCTTTGGTGGAGATAATGACACAGGTGACACTGGCAGCTAAGGGTATTACTGAGTTTGCTGTTGTTTTCTTATAGGTAAATGCTATATATTTTTAGTCCCAGATGCCTGTTATCAAATATTGTGTGACTTTGTAGATCCACTGTCATCCTTAAGCCATAATGCACATGTGCAAATGATCAGACGAGGCATAATATTGTTGAATTTCCATGTATTTTTCTTATGACATTTCAGACTGTTCATAAATACATCAATGGTAAATGTTTAAAAAAAACTGTAATGTAAACATCTTAATACTGTACATGTCTTTTATTAAAACAAAAAGAAAATTTTAGAGTTGTAATTAAGTTATTATACTATTATTTTACTGGTCCAGCCCATTTGAGGTCATACTGGGCCGTATGTGGCCGCTAAGGAGTTTGTTACCCCTGTTCTAACTCATCACTGTTCATTAGGGATTAAATCCCTCTATTGAACAGGATTGAATACATTGATCCATGAAAAACAATGAAAAACAGTTTGTTTGTTTGTTCAATGTTCAAACACTTCAGTATATAAGTTATACCTTCTATTCTTTAACTTAACACTAACTTCACCTGACAGTAACCTGAAACATACTAACACATCTAAGATCTTTAAGGGTTATTATTCAGAGCAAAAACAGTCAACTGTAGTGTTATCAATTATGGAATGACTTGCTCAGTCACATGACCTAAATCGTATTGAACTATTCACTGAAGGTCAGTGAATAGTTCAGAAGAAAACCTCCAACAAGTCAAGGCCACTTACCATAAAGAAAGTTTTACTCGAAGAAATGCAAAGTATTTCAGCTGAAAGTTTACAGAAACAGACTATTCAGAATTAAAGGAGGATTTATTTATTTATTTATTAAGAAATATTTATACTCTGAATTATTTAAGCTGGGGAAGTGCATGTATCAAAAAATAAGTCTAGGTGTTTCTAGACTTTTTGGTTGTTTAAGGTGTTATTTGTTTTGTAGGAACTGGGGATTATTGTTAATTCTTAGAACAATGTATCAAGGGTGGAGAGGAAATCCAAAGAGTTCAGGAATAGTGGAACGCTCACAAACAACTAATAACTTCCAAGACCTAACTATCTTAAAAGGACCGGATGGCCAGATCCACACTACAATATTTCACAAATCTTCTGACATCTGGTTACTTTGTTACTTTGTTAAGAGCAGACAGTTTCCATCTAGTGTGGGTAAAAAAATAATATACCTTTTGGACAACTCCAATGTCTGAGACGTATATGCGGTTCAGACCAAGAGTATGAAAATCAGGCCACAATTATGTCTTACCGCTTCACACAGAGGGGCTACCAAACTGATGTGGTTTAGTCTGCCAATGAAAAAGCCCTCTTTATTCAGAGGACAGACTTGTTAAAAAATAAGAAAAAAAAAACATCTTCTAGTCAAGAACAAGTTTATTTTGTCACAAAATACAGTCTAACTGGAACCAGTTGAAAAGTGACCCCACTCTGACAGGTATACTCAGTCCCCCCTAAAATGACATTTAGGAGGGCCCCCACCCTCTGAGACAAACTAGTACCTACAATAGCCATCTTAATGCACAAAAGACAACTTGGCTTCATAAACAAATAAATGGTACATAAAAATATGTTTTTTGCTAACATTGTTCCAACATCAAAGAATGCAAAAAAAAATTGTTGATTTTAAATCAAACAAAACATTCAGTATTGTATTGTATTTATATTCTAATATATGTAATAATTAAGCTACATTTGTAACAAAACTATGCACCACTGAATGGATAAAAACAGACTGCAATAAAAGTTATGGGACTTGAAGCAATTTTTTTGCGAGGTAAATAACAGACGTTAATTACAGATTCTCAAATGCATATACTTGTAAAGAGGGAAGGGTAGATTTAAAGTTTTCATCCACCTGCAGAACAGCTCCCTCTTGTGATGTCCTTGTGTTACTGAAAACCACCATGTGTCAAGAAAATCTCAACAGACATGGAATGATTCTATTGTGTGTATTTTCTTTTTCATTTTCCATATAAACTGACATACATTTTATTTATGTTTCATTCAATAAGACTAAATGTTTCCTAATTTTATTCCATAACATCAACAAAGATAACATTTAAACTGAAAAATCCAAAATATAAAACATGATATGGTGTAAAGTGAGACAAATTCAGTATTGGTTCATTGTTTTCTCCATTGTTTCCCTCATTGGTTCTATCTTTAGATTTATTTCAGGATCTAAAGTGAATACCATCAAAGAAAAGTGACGGGACAAACAACATCAGGATCAAATCAAAGAACAACGTCAAGACGACAAAGATGAGGAAACAAAGTCACAAAAAAGGAGATGATGAAAAGTTATGTCACATGTAAATGGGTAAAGTATAATGTGTAGGTGAGATGACAAATGAGAGATACAACCAAGACTACAGAGAAAGGAGATAACACAGTTCATGTGCCTGTGATGAGAGGTCAAAGTTCAATCCTGATTTCATCAGATTGAATCACAGCTTGAAAAAGAAACGTTTTTCTGAAAATGGTTTGCATTACTTGACTTGGATCAAACCAATAGTATGTTTTGGGTGAGGATTATTCTGATCCCATGTAGAAATCTGGATTCCATTGGATTTCTATAAGAAAATGAAAAAAGAAAGTTAAATTAAAACTGAAAGCAGTCTCAAAGGCCTTCGCCATCCCTTGTGACCGCCTCCCCTGGCGACCACCTCCCCACGCGACGTCAGAGTCAAATTTAAGCGAAATCCGTGTTTGTATGTCCGATCAACTGCCATTTTACTAACAGTGTATTTGGCAAATCTGTATGGGGCACTATAGTGCGAAATAACCATTTCTATTGACAAACCAGTGTAGACATCAGAGTAAACTTAACAACAATATGTCCTGTCACACTTGGCACACGGCCATTGGCCTCCCTCTCTCACGCTGAGACCCCCCTGGCTCATGGGTTAGCCTTTGCCGTCCCTCGCGACCACCTCCCCTGGTGATCGCCTCCCCACGTCCCCAAATTTCAGCCAAATCGGTGTTTGTATGCCCGATCTACAGCCATTTTAGTAAAGGCGATTTTTTTAGGGGGCGCGATAGAGCACAATCACGATTTCTCTTGATAAACTAGTGTAGGACCAAAAGATAGATGTCTGAGTCAAATTTCATCCAAATCCGTGTTTGTATGCCCAAGCTGAAGCAGTTTATGTAGGGGTAATTTTTCCTGAAATCTTCGCAAACTTTGCGTCAGCGTAACATAAAAACGATGCAACTTTTCCAAATAAATGGGATAACTTTTTATGTCCCACTTGTCAAGATCGTGTTCACCGATTTTGAGCTCATTTGGCACGGGTTCGAATCCAGACCAGGACAAAAACAAAGGCATAGTTATCTTTTTATGCCAATCAGCTCCCCTGAAGACATATCGTAATAACAGAATTTTACAAATGTTTCTGTGTTCTTTGAAAAGAACATAGAAATATACAACAAAGTGCATGTAATATAGTCACAAATGACAGTAACTCTGACATAACTGAAATTAACAATTAAAATACTTGACACAAAATGAATAATGTTTTTGTCAAGCCAACCACCATATACCAGTATGCACACAGCAGTGACCTGAATATAAGTGAAAAGTTTAATGTCATGGAGGTTTTCTTTCAAAATAATCTGGAAGAAGTGGGGTAATCTTGTAATCGGGTTGTTCTTATCACAGGGTCAATACATTACAATGCATTTAATACAACTTTACAAATCATACGTGGCACCGCAAGAAAAGGAACAGCTGGAAGCCCATTCATTTCGAGTCAAGCTATAATATCTTACCTGAAGCAGGTTGGCCGTTGTAAAGATGCTATAACAGATGACAAACAAGCAATAACCACAAGGAAACTCAGATGATTGACAGTTTGGAAAGATGGAGCCTGCCCTCCCATTGGATGAGGTACACGGATGATCCGCGTTCATGTACAGCATAAGCCACAGACACCAGTGTATCAGGTTTGACATTTTGAAGCTATTAAATCTACTGTTTGTTTGGTGGCCTTCAAAAAGCTTTACCCATGTGGGACTTGAAAACACATTCTCCTGTCACCTACTAAGCCAGGCAGATGAATCAGGTCTTGATATTGAAGGTTTTAAACTGTTCAAACTGTTTCAGTGGTGGCAAGTGTGATACACCCCGGTCTTGAACCCACACTCTTAGGTTATCTTCAGAGCACTCAACCAGCCTGTGCCACAGAGGCTGGTGAGAGAACTACTGATTTTTAAAGACTTTAAATCTACTGTTTGGGTGGTGGCCTTCAAAAGTCCAACTCACCCAGGACTGGAACGCAAGTTCCTCTGTCATCTATCAAGTGATCTTCCATTCTGAGCCACAAAGACTGACTAACCAGATTTGATTTTGAAGGTTTTGAATCTACTGTTTGGGCGGGGGCCTTAAAAAAACTGTGATTGACTGTGGACTTGAACTCACATTCTTGCATTACCTATTGCACCTTTTATCAACTTGCACCACAGAGAAGAATAACTGGAGCCTTGATTTTGAAGCTTTTAAATCTACTGTTCTCTCACACTGAACTTGAACCCACATGCTTTTGTTGTCTATGTAGCTTTCTACCAGCCTGTGCCACAGAGGGGAGTAAGATGAGTCACATAGTATTTCTGCATTTACAGATATTTTGTACTTGGTATATTTTGGAATTAAAATGATACGATACATAATTACGCCTTTAAATACACTAAAGCAAAATGACTTTTATACTCATAAATAACATCTTAACAGCCATCAAAAACAAGATCATTTATCATTTTCTTATTAGTTAAAAATAATTTATGAGAGATGTTAAAGGTATAGATTGTTCTTGTATTTGTCATTGTAAAAATATAATAGAAAGTTT